>ONZH01022858.1:0-18875 GCA_900303285.1 Rhinella marina | reverse complement strand
TGTAGTAACAGAACAGAGGTGGGTATTTCACCAGGTATGTGAGATAATTTAGCAAGAGAACGCACAGTACAGTGGCCTATTAAAATGCCTAGATATTGTATATTTCAAGGTACACAGCCGTGTAGTAACTGAACAGACGGTGGGTATTTACACCAGGTATGTGACATAATTTAGCAAGAAAACGCACAGTACAGTGGCCTATTAAATGGCCTAGATATTGTATATTTCAAGGTACACAGCCGTTTACTAACTTAACAGACGGTGGGTATTTACACCTGGTATACAAAAAGGGTATTGCAGGCACACAGAACCCAGAACACTAGAGCCAAATAAACTGTATTTAAAAAAATAAATAAATTCACAGCCGTATACTGCCAGATCAGATGGTGCATATACACACTAGTTATATAACAGGGTTTTTCAGCCAAAAAGAACGCTGAACAGTAGTGCCAAATATAGTTTGGTATGTAGCAGAGCACCTAATACACCACTAATGCCTCTCTCTGTCCCTACTCCAGCAGCTATCCCTGAATACGGCAGCCGTTCTCTGTAAAGTGTATCTTGTAGTAAAGCTATCACTGTACTGCACTATAGTAGCCCTGATAAGGGCTTTTAATCACGCTCCTGCCTGTCCAACTGCTAAAACCTGTCTGTCCCTTCTCCAGCCTCTGTCCCTGACTAAGTTCACGCAGCATATGCGTACGAGCAGGAAGAGCTGAGTTTTTAATATTCGAGGTCACATGGTTTTTCCAGCCAATCCATGTAGACGCTGTTTTCGCGCTGCCAGCGTGCTCAGCGTGCCTGTCATACCCCCCCTGCATGTTGATTGGTGGAAAAAGAGCGCCAGGGAAGGTGGGAGGGGAAACGAATTCTAAGTGCGCCATCGCCGTTATACTCGATTGAAATCGAGTATGCCGAATAGCGTAGTATTCGATCGAATACCAGCTCGATCGAACACTACTCGCTCATCTCTAATAACTAGCAGAATGGAGAGCACAAGTAGGGTCGTAGATGGAAATGAGGGAGGAGATGTATGGAGGTGCAGCACTGTGTAGAACTTTGTGAGTAGGGTGAGAACTTTGAACTGTATTCTGTGGTGGATGGGCAACCAGTGAAGTGACTGACACAGGCTAGTAGCTTCAGAATAGCAGGTGGACAGATAGATGATCCTGGCTGCAGCATTTAGGACAGAATAAAGGGGGGGGGGAGAGTGTAGTGAGAGGAAGACCATTTAGTAATGAATTACAGTAGCCAAGACAAATAAATCAAGGCAACAACAACAGTTTTGGTCATTTCCACCATAAGAAAAGAGTAATCTAGAGATATTCTTGAGGTGCAGATGACAAGAGCGAGCAAGTGATTGGATATGGGAAACAAAGGAAAGACCCCAAACATGACCCCAAAACAGTGGGCATACTGCCCAGGAGTTATGATAGTGCGACAGACCGAAATTGAAATATTAAGTTTAGGTGGGTTGGTACATAGGAGAAAGACAAGAAGTTCAGTTTTTGAGAGATTCAGTTTTAGATAGAGATAGGACATTATGTTAGAGACAGCTGCCAGACAATCACTGCTGTTTTGGAGTAAAGCACGGTGATGTCAGTGGATAAAGTGTATAGTTGGGTGTCTTCAGCATAGAGATCGTACTGAAAGCCAAATCTACTGATTGTCTGTCTGATGGGGCTGTGTAGAGAAAGAAGAGTAGAGGACCTAGGACATAACCCTGAGAAATCCCAACATCAAGAGGAAGAGGAGAAGAAGTAGAGCGAGCGAATGATACACTAAAGGAGTGGCCAGAGAGATAGGAAGAGAACCAAGAGAGAGCAGTGTCCTTAGGGCAAATTGAGTAGAGCATGGTATGGAGGAGTTTGTGGTCTACCATATCAAATGCTGCAGAGAAATCCAGAAGAATCAGTAGAGAATAGTTGCCATTCCTTTTTGCTCTCATGAGATCTTTAGACACTTTATTAAGGGAAGTTTTAGTAGAGGGGAGAGGGCAAATGGGAGATTGTAAAGGGTCAAGAAGAAAATTTGTAGATGATACATTGAAGGAGTTTAGACACGAGGGGGAGGTTAGAAACAGATCAGTAGTTAGCAGCATAGGTCAGGTCAAGAGATGCTTGAAAGAGGACGGAGAGATACCAGAAGAGAAAGAGAGAGCTTAAATATTGTAGTAAGGTCAGTGATGATAGCTGGGGAGAGGGACTAAAGAAGGTGTGAAGGAATAGGATCATTGCTGCAGGCCGTGGGCTGAGAAGTCGAGAGAAGCCTAGAGATTTCTTCATCTGTTATAGGGTCAAAAGAGGAGAGGGAGCATGTGGAAGTGTGGGAGGGAAGGGGATTGAAATTGGTTGGGGGCAGGGAGATTATTTCCTTTCAGATATTGCCAATCTTATCTCTGAAGTATGTGGCCATGTCATCAGAGCTGAGGTCAGTGATGGGTTATTGAACTTTAGGGCTTAGAAGGGAATGAAAGAGTCGTTTAGGATTATTTGAGAGTGAGTCGAATTGTCTGTTTTACTGTAAGCATAAATTTATAATGGGGAAAGTCTGCTGATATTTATAATTTTCTACCTAAGCATTCTGCACATCTGGAGCACCGCTGAAGAAAAATGTTTCAGGTGTGTACCAGAATTGCCATATTGGGTGAATTAGAATTGATTTTTCAATGCAGTAGGGAATGAAATAACACCTACACAAGACTTTCCTAGTAGTATAAAGGCATTTTGGCTACCTGGAGGATTTACAGCTTCTGTAAAAAATGCATTTTCATTGGTGGCTAGAAAAGATGGCACATAGGTTGGTCAATTGTATTGTACTTCTAAAAGGGTATGCTTATGCAGTGACTCATTAGATCACTGCTTAAGAGTTAATTCAATGGTAAAAGGGTTAATATCTACCATTAACGGTTAATGTACTTTGGTATGTCCTTTAGGCAGCATGTCGTTTTTGATGTAAGTCACCGGTCATGATCTGGCTTGGTGGGCATATAATGTGTGTTATAGGTTTTCTGGACACATAGGGGCACATTTATTAAGACTGGCATTTTAGACGACAGTCTTAATAAACCTCTAAGCTGGCGGTGGATCCAACAGCATAGGAAATGGTAAATAAGATGGCCCATCCCCATCCCCTTCCATGCCACACCCGCTTTTTTAGACCTGCCATAAGTGGGGAGAAGTCGCAGATTGTGATGCAACTAGCCATTGTGCCGCAATCTGCGCCTGAAATACCCCTAATATAGATGTATTTCAGCTTAATAAATGACCTCCATATTCCTTATTGCTGCCATGGGTGAAAGGGTTGACAAAATGGGTTTATTAGTAGTGTTGAGCAAATCGAAGTAAAAAGAATTGACTTTGATCCGAATTTCAGGGAAAATTCAATTCCTCATGAACCAAATTTTCTCATGCTTCCTGAGAGTGAAGTGGTAGTAAAAAACAAAAAAATACATACTCACTTCATCCATTTGATTGCGGAGTGGCCGTCGCAGCCATCTTGATTGAACAAAATGTGAAAAATCTTGCATGTGGTGCCGTGTGATGTCACCACTTCTTCATGCTGTCTGGGCGCAGTGACGTCATCAGTAATGATGTCACCGCATCCACCCAGTGTAATCATGTCATCATATCAGCATGCTCAAGATTTCGCACGTTTCTGCAATGAAGATGGCCGCAAAGGCCTCTCCAAGAGCAAATGGATGAGGTGAGTATGTATTTTTTGTTTTTAACCCACAGATGAATGTCAGGTGCCTTTCATCTGAGGGGTTCAATGACGGAGGGCCGCGCCATCACTGTTCCCCGTCACTGTGCCCGCTACAAACAATGGAATACGACCTGTGACAAAGTAATTTGTCGGAAATCAAATTCTTTGTGAACTTCAGTGAAGCAGCTGAATCGAATTTTTGCAAGCTTCTCTAATCTCTACTGGTTTTTGGGCTATGGTTGGCAGTATTTATGAAACTGTGCAGTTTGTGAACTGTTTATGTGCAGCTGTGGTGAAAATATTTGGAGTGGACAAATGGCACCATTGCAAATAAATGACAAGGAAACTGAGGGTACCACGTGCCATTGATGTGAGTGGTGAACGTTGGCTACAGAGGTGCATGAGGGCAGAACAACAGTTAGAGCTGCTCATCGCCAAAACAAAACAGAGGTTACCAGACATGTGCCTAAAACAACAGTTCAGTGAACCCTACTCTGTTTGGGGGCTTGGAAGCAGACAAATGGTCACTGTACATTTACTAGCAAAGATGCATCAGCCTTCAATTTTTGCTGGAATATTGGAATTGGACCTCCACTTAATGGCAAAGAGTTACCTTCTCTGATGAGTCATGTTTTCTGCTTCATTGAATGGATGGGTGTTGGTGTGTCATGTGAGAAACATCAGAGAACAAACACCCTTCAACCAAGGCTGGAAGAACACAAGCTGGTGGTGGCAGCATTATGGTCTGGGGAATGTTTTTGTGGTGCTCTCTGTGGTAGGTGTTCCCAAGTGATTTGGGTATGAATCCATCCTTGCAGATCATGTACACCCATACAAGATGATTGTCTTCCCTGGGGCAGATGAGATCTTCCAGCAAGACAATGCAACATGTCACATATCAGCTAGAAATGTCTGCCATTGGTAGTAAGAGCATGACCAAGACTCCCAAGCACTATTCTGGCATCCTAATTTTGTAGACTTGAAAATATTTGAGCATCTGTGGGACCAGCTTGATCATTGTATTTGCTCTATGGGTCCTTCTACACATACACTCCAACAGCTGTGGTATCTACCTCAGTCATAATGGCTCCATATACCTGTGATAATATATCAATACCTTATTGAGTCATTACCAGCCTGTCTAACTGCAGTCCATGCTGCACATGACGGTTACTCTGGATATTTGCTTGTGGTCATAATGATGTTACTTGACTGTTTATGTAAACCTAAGAGCTGAGAAAATAGCAGAGTTATTGTACCCTACTCAGCAGGAGGAAGGCTAGGTAGTCTGGTCCAGGCAGCCAATATGTGATGAACTGCATGGGTCTGTTAAGTGTGAGGCACTCTAAAGGGCTCTCCATACCTACATGCTGAGGAGAAGTACCAAACCTCTGAAAGAAAGAAGCAAAGAACTGACAGACTGCACAGGGCAATTGCAAAGGGCTGGCGCATACTGGTTGTGGAAAAAATATATTGATTTGGAGTCCATAACACTTCAATAATGGATTGACCATTGGTTCGAGGATCAGCACCCTGCTGTGGGAACTGAAGTGCATATTTGTAGAGACGGTGCAGTTCTTTTTTTGGCTGATACTCTACAATCGTTCGTGTATTGTATTCCGTAAATACTACTGTTTTATGCAGAAAAATATTACAATAGGTATAGTCTAGGACATATAATGAATAAATATTCTAAAAACGTGAAAACAAAAACTTTATTTTTAAAAAGTATATACTTACAGTCAATTAGAGATGAGCGAGTTTTGTAAAGTATGATTTGGGTCAGATTCATCCAAATTGGCCATCCAATTGGATTTGAGTAAGAATCATTTCTACTTGAATTAAAAGTGCTTTGAGTCCGTGACTCTTTATTGTTAATTTCAGAACTTTTTAAAAATTTGTGTTCAATTCTAAATTTTTAGAATCAAATCACTCATCTCTACAGTGTAAATGTGAAGCAACAATATCAGTATGTTTCCACTTAACATGTTATCATCGTCATTTTATTTTTGTGTTTGTATTATTCTTCTCAGTGCCCGTATAATGTCTTGATTCCTCAAGCTGTATACTAGAGGGTTTAACATCGGGACCAAAGTAACAAACATCATTGTGAGAATAACATCTTCTTGTAGAGAATTTGTCAAGTACAAGGACATGGCAGAACCAAAGTACACAACCACTATTGTTATATGGGAAGAGCAGCTTGAGAACGTCTTCCATCTTCCATTTGAAGATTTAATTTTTAAGACAGTGTAAATGATGCAGACGTAGGATGCCAAGATCAAACAAGAGGGAAAAACCCCAATTAACACTGCATCTACTAAGAAGAGCATCCTCAAAGAAGTAGTGTCACTTATGGAAGGACTAAGCAAGGATTTAATATCACAGAAGAAGTTTTGGACTTCTACTAAACCATTGAATGTCAAGTTATGGGCATAACAGGTGACGAGTGAGGCGTTGATAGAAGCCATCAACCATGCAGGAAATGCCAGTAACACGCAAACCTGTTTACTCATAATGCGAGCGTAATGTAAAGGGAAGCAAATTGCTACATAACGGTCAATGGCCATGGCTGTCAACAGAAAGCACTCTGTATCAGCAAACATTATGTAAAAATATAACTGAGCTAAACAAGCAGAAGACGACATAACATGGTCATCGGTGTGAGATATGTAGATCAGCTTAGGGAGTGTTGTGGACACATACAAGATGTCTAATATGGACAGATTACACAGGAAGAAGTACATGGACGTGTGTAGCTGGGGCTCAAGACATATCAATGAAATGATGAGGAGGTTCCCACTAAGAATAAGAAGATAAATCAGCAAAACTGCTGTTAAAAGTATTATCCTTTCATTTTCAGATATCGGAAAAGCAAAGATGTAGAACGTGGGCTCTGAAGTATCATTGATTATTACTCTGTTCATTTCATATCCTAAAACAATGAAGACAATAAACCACTATAAAAAATGTTTATAAAATAGTAATTCATACAGTATATAGGAAATGCAAGTATGGATGATCAAGATTGTGGTCTGCTGGTGGCTTGCAAATTCATTAAAAGTTTGCCCTTCAAACCCACCAGAGAACATTCATAGTATGTTTATCTTGTCCCCAATTTGGTTCTTTTACGCTTTCTTAGACTTCAAAATGCAGTAAAAAAAAAAGACATTTATTCTACACTCCTCATGGGGAATTAATAATCAGTAGTGAGATTGCTTGTATCCTACAGATTTATTGTTCCATGATTACACAGGACAATCTGGTTCTTGCAAATAATAATTTTATGTTGTCTCTCATTAGTCTCCTAGCAGCCTTAAATCAGCCCCCAGCAGTATTATGAGCCCCCCATTGCCTCTCACCAGCCCCCAGCCACTTTATATCAGCCCCCTTTGCCTCCTGTTTTATAAAATAAACCACTTACCTCTCCTGCTCCTGGACGCAGCTGCTCCTCGATGCCCACGCTCTGCCATCCTCCTGCCGCAGGCTGTGAACTGGCACTCACAGCATGAGGTCACAGAGCGCTCTCACACTGTGCGCAGCCCTGCACAGCCAAGCGGAGGACCAGGAAGCGGTGAGTACAGAGTAGAGATGAGCGAATTCATTCGCCGCTTCGTAGATTCATATTGAATCTTGGAAATTTTCTCCTTCGAAGAGAATCCAAATTTTTTTCGGATTCGCTTAGTATTATTTGTAAATCTTCGCAAAATTTTGAACGCTAACGATACACACGATATGTATGAAATGTATGAAACGTACGCATTCTGCGTGAGGCGGGAAAATTACGATACTCCCCCGCAAGAGCGGGAAAGTGAAGGTACGCCCACTCAGAACTGGAAAAAAACAGCCCGGCCCACCGGAATCTAACTATTTGCATGTATAGGGAGTGAAGACTCCTCCCTCAGTACTCCACCCTCCTCTGAACCAGTTTAGACCAGCGCTGAACACTGAGCAAGTAGCAAGCATGGCTAAAGAGCTGTGTCCCAACTGGAACCAGATGGCCTTTGGGGACGAGTTACCTGAACCACAGCCCGCTCCAGACATCAGGGTGTCACGCTCTGAACTTAAGGCGAGTAAACCATCTACAGTGTCCTTATTCTCCTTACCGCCTGCGGAGTTAGCTGCGCATCGTGAGGCAGTTCTTCGTCGTCAGGTGGCTGGTGTGGCTGGAGCGTCTGCTGTGGCTCTTGCAGCGGAGGCGGCTGGAGCGTCCCCTTCGCCGGCCAGGAGGAGATCCACGACAACACTTTCCATAAGGCAGAACCCGATTGTGTGATGGCCCATGTGCAGACTCTCTGGGACTATAAAAACGCCATGGAGGACTGAGTCATCCAGGTACTGGACCACCCTAGGCCGGGAGGCCCTGCATTGGAACCCCAAAAGGGAGCGGTCATGTGGTTTTCCGTTGAGATAGGGTCTGGCTTCCTGGCAGACGTCGAGGACGGAAAGGAGTATTTTGTGGGCTGCAGGTCGGTGAAATGGCCGTACCTGCCACAACCTCATCACAGCCTGTACGTGGGGGATCAGGTGGAGTACACCCCCATGGCGTCCCTAAAAGGCCCCTTTGCGACTGGGGTTACCCTCCTTTCTAAGCCCCTGGTACCTACAACAGAACCTGAAGTGTTGCCGGATGAACCACCAGGTCCAGGACGCTTGCGCTGCCTTCAGGAGTCCCCAGATGGCGTCCTCCGGTTCAGGGAAAAGCCACAGCCCGAGCCTCTGATTCCTGGACTGCCAGCACCACCACCACCACAGTCCTTTCAGCTGGGTCAGCTGACGACAACATCGTTTACGTTCCAATCCACAGTCATCCACCAATACCAGCTGCCATGGAAGATGAAGCCAGCAGCAGCCAGGGAAGCTGGGGCTACTTCTCTGGATGCGACCTTGCCAGAACCGCTGCAGCTGGAAGTCCTTACCCCTGCTGTCCCGGCAGGAGCATCCGGAAAAGCGCAAATGGCTGCAGCGCTCACCAGCGTGACCACCGGACCCGGTCAAGTCCGAATTCCGGAAGAGGGCACTGGAGTTCTGCTACGGCAGTGAGTGTGGCCTACAAGAGGCAGGAGCGTCCTCTGATGTTGTTTAGCAGCAGTTCCAGCGATGAGGACTTCAGGTCCCTCATCTGAGGAACCATTCTACTGGCTGGGTGATTTAAAGGACACCTCAGGAGAACCTATAGGTGACGGGTGAGAGCTAGTTTGCACTTTTTATGTTTGTTTGTTTTTATTGCCCCCGTTTGACTCTGACCCAGATGGGCATGGCTGTCAGGACTCTCCCCACTCTGCAGAAAAGTCCCAGTTGCGCCTAAGCGTGCCTATCTTCCTTTTTCCCCCCTTCTCAGGTTATTTGGGAGCCCCCTTTGCAAAAAGGGTTATCTATGTGCTGCTATTTTCTATTATGTATGTATTGCCCCCGTTTGACTCTCACCCAGCTGGACATGGCTGTCAGGACTCTCCCCATTCTGCAGAAAAGTCCCAGTTGCGCCTAAGCGTGCCTATTTTGCTTCCCCCCTTCTCAGGTTATTTGGGAGCCCCCTTTGCAAAAATGGTTCTCTATGTGCTGCTATTTTCTATTATGTATGTATTGCCCCCGTTTCACTCTCACCCAGCTGGAGATGGCTGTCAGGACTCCCCCCATTCTGCAGAAAAGTCCCAGTTGCGCCTATTTTGCTTTTTCCCCCCTTCTCAGGTTATTTGGGAGCCCCCTTTGCAAAAAAGCTCTCTATTTGCGGCTATTTTCTATTATCCATGTGGAATACACGTTACCTGTTTAGATTACAAAATTACCTCACGTGGATTACAATTGAATTTTGGACTATGTGTTCCAGACAGTGTTTTATCATGCTAAGGAGCCACAAGGAGAGACTCTGACGTATATCTGAGCCTTTTATGCTTGCAAATGTGAAATTGATTGCACTAAAATGTTTGCATACTTATGTCTTTGCTGTATTTTAGCTACACTGTTTTTACTGGTTCAGCACTTTAGCCCATTGTGTGTATTCTTTTTCTGGTACTGCAATGTATTTGTCCTATTATGCACTTATTGTCCAGTGTTTTTAGTAAATTATGCACTTAGCTGGATAGCTAGCAGTGAGCACCTTATTTTTCTACCTCATATGGACTGCCTCTAAAGACTGTACGCCGCGGCCTGGCCTCGTGCGTATGACACATTCGCGCGTTAATAGTACGCTAAGGATTCGTACGCACTTTTGTTTGCTAATTCTTACGTATTGCGTACTTTTAACTACGCTGACTGTACGTTCGTAATTTGTGCAGGAACGATTGTTTTTTTGAACGTAGATTTGACCGAATAAATTCGTTTAAGTACGAGCCTTGTCAGAAATTCGGCGAAAATTCGGCGAAGCAAATTTTGGATGATTCGCTCATCTCTAGTACAGAGTCTTCACCGCCTCCTGGTCCTCTGGTGATAATGAGAGCTTCCATAATGGAAGCGCTCATTAGCATTCGCCCCTTATGGGGTGAAAAATACGGTAGATATGCATCCTGAACGTCCTACAGCAGCATAGTCACAAATGGGTCAAAGCCCACTAGGTACAACTATATAACTAGAATTAGACAAGTTAATAGGCAGTAATAATCAATCCATCAATCAATTAAACAATCATCATGACCACTATAAAGTTGAGCAGGAGGAAGGAGCCATTGTATTTTATTTCTCTCTAGGTCATTATGAAGACAAGGTCTTGCTACATTGTGCCTTTTACAGACACCTCTTCAGCACTCTCAAAGTTTTTTGGTGCTCCCAGTCTGTATACCACCTCCCTTCTCTGAGAATTAAGGGTGTATTAGAGACCCTGATCATGCAGCCGATTGTCGGGAGGTACATGGTACACACACTGTATTATAATATTTGGTAGAATGGAGTGGGTAAAGGTGATGTGACGTCACAGGTCACATGTATCCAATGGTCACATGGAAAGAGGTATAATAGTTGCAGTGGTTGTATACATACTATATACAGCAGTGTACTGGTATGTGAGGTTTGAAGTGTAAATTACACCTCATACTAGATATATCAGTACACTGCTGTATTTACAGTACATCTTTACATAATGCATCAATGATATCTTGTACCTAACATATCAGTACACTGCTGTGTATATTATATATCAGTACCAAGTGAATCTATTGTACCTCATACCTGACATATAGCATACACAGTAGTGTACTGATAAGTCAAGTATGAGGTATAATGGATGCAATGGGTAAAGACATATAGTATAAACAGCAGTGTACTGATAAGTCAGGTATGAAGAAAAATAGATGCAGTGGGTACAGATGTATAGTATTTACAGCAGTGTAGTGAGGTGTAACTGAGGCCCTCACAGGGATCAATCTGTTACCACCTACTGTACAATCTTTTAAAATTACAGTGACACTACTTGTGTGTAATATTTATTCTTCGTCCAGTGTTGTCCCAATCAGTAGAAGTCTAACTAGCCTCTAAAGAGCAAAGCTGTCAGTAAATGAAGATGCATGGTGCTTTACTGGCACTGTTGTTGTGTTATTCTACTAAAAGATGGAAGCCACAGTGGTCAGACACCACACACCACACACCACACAATGGACATTTATGGTATGTCCTAAAAGTTTATCATCAACATCTGTCATGATCCAAATCAAATTTCCTTGTTTCATTCTAACTAATTTGTTGGCACATTTGATTCAGCTACGAAAAAATTCAACCTGTATTGAAAGTGCCATAGCCCTGAAAAGTTCTGTATGACATTCTGAGGTTTCCAAGGACTCTTAACACCAAGACAGCATTAGTAATGACAAAGTGACAGTGATCTATATGGCTATGGGTAAATGGATGACAGCCAGGGGTAACGAATAGCCTGTTTAAAAACACACTGTATGGTCAGATTTCAATTTTAAATTAAAACAGGGTCCACAAATCATCCCTTTTTGGTGGCAGATGCTTTCTTCTCTGTCTCCTAACCTGTAAAATGGTGGCTGCAATTTTGAGAGATTCACCCAAATTGAAGCCCAAAAGATCTGGATTTGCCTGGAATCCAAATTTTTGAGAAATTTGATTCATTCAAAATAGATTCGCTCACCTCTAGACACTACCCTTTTTTAAAATATTGAAACAACTTCTCTGTGATCCAACAATGAATCACACCTACCGTTGTAGCCCCTTTAATCACTCATTCTGTATGTTCTGTCACTTTCTTCTCCACAGCTGTCATTGCCTTCCTGTCCTGGTGACCACAATGTCTATACATGTAATAGATTCCATGTGTATGGTCATTAGTAGAGGTGTTTTCAGTATTTCCTATAATGGTGGCTCCTGGATGGTAATTTTTCATTTTTCTATTTGTTTAATCTCATATGAATAGAATAAAAGAATAAAATTTAATGTACTGCCATATACAGTAGAAAAATTTAAATACAACATAACTGCTAGAAGTACAATATAAATTATAGTAGCACATTGATGTTTTTGTGGTTGCTTAAAGTCAAAGTCCCTTTCAGTGATATAATTCCGTTTCAGCTGCACAGCTGGATGCATTTCATACAGAAGCAGTGGGTGTCTTCATTGTAATGAATCTGTCAGTACTGTATGCAGTGACCCCACTTCCCACTATGTTTGTTTCAAATGAAATTGCGTGACCAAGTATTTTTTAGAATAATTCAAAATACACATAAAACAACCCTTTTATGTTCATGGTGAAAGATTCTGCATTATCTACTGCAGTGTTAAAGGGAACCTTTATGCTGCCTGTACTAACAGCAGCATAAAGTAGAGACAGGTGAGTTGATTTCAGTGGTCTGTCATTTATAAGTTAAAAGTAAGTGGTTGCCGAGAACCAACATCACAAACATTGCAGACTAGGCTTGGAAAAGAGTCAAATCTTCATGAGAAGAGTCACGGTTATTCATGAATTCCTGCTCTCCCTGCCCACCTACTGATGATTGACAGGCTTCTACCTAGTTTTCTCCCTTTCTCTCTAGGAGAGAACTGTCAATCATCAGCAGATGGGCAGGAGAGCAGGAGATTATGAATAACCATGACTCTTCTCAGGTAGATATGTCTCTTTTCAAGGCCTGAGCTGCAATGATTATGATGTTGGTTCTTGGCAACCACTTACTTTAAGCTCATGAGTGACACACTGTTGAAATCAGTGTGTCTGTCACTACTTTATACTGCCCTCAGTGAGATCAGCATAAAGTTGATGACAGGTTCCCTTTAAATAACAAATTCTGTGCTTCTATATGTATCTGTGGATATTGAAATAAAGACCATGTGTCTTCCATACCTGGTGCCTTGTGTAAAGATAGTGAGATGCACGTTATTACCAGTGAGGATTGCTTTTATCATGTTCTGGATCATCTGGGAGTTTATGGTAACATGATGTAACATGACTGATCTAATACACAGAGGAAGAACACTGTGTACAATAATAAACATGAAATCTGAAAATAGTCTGTGGATTATAATATTTCGATTAAAATTTATGTTATATATGGCATATAGTTATTTTAGACTATACGGCCTAGTACAACATCCTCTAGTTCTGTCAGCACCCTTAATGACCACCAGTATGCTTTTTTATAGAGTTCAGGTGGTAAGGTCATTAAGCAGCAGGTCCTGCTCCTAGTCATTATTTGGGCAAAGTATTCCCCTCCTTCTTCACTATTGTGTTAAATTTAAGAAAGTTTAACTGAAGCTTTGTCACTTACTTGGTGTAACTAATGTCAAGTAGGTGGGGCTCAAACATAGATATGGCCAGCAATATCAGAGGTGCAGTGTATTGTGCTACACTGGTATCTGATTCTACGAAATATACTGCCCTACAATGCAAATACCACAGTGCAGCACAATATACTGCCCCAGCAGAACCAAATACCACAATGTAGCACAATATACTGCCCCAGCAGAACCAAATACCACAGTGCAGCACAATATACCGCCCAAGCAGAACCAAATACCACAATGTAGCACAATATACTGCCCCAGCAGAACCAAATACCACATTGAAGCACAGTATACTGCCTCAGCAGAACCAAATACCACAGTGCAGCACAATATACTGCTCCAGCAGATCCAAATACCACAGTCCAGCACATTATACTGCCCCAGCACAACCAGATACCACAGTAGAGATGAGCGAATCTATTCGCTGCTTCGTAGATTCCATACGAATCTACTTAATTTTCGAAATTTCGTTCAAATCTTAAATGTTCTTAAAACTTTATATGCATACACTACGTACTTGTCCGATGAATTGTACGCAAACGCTACGTATCAGTTAATTTATACGCTGATGCGTATGAATTCAGTTAATTAGCGAACTTTTACAGTATGTTCGTTATTTGTTCAGAAATAGGCGGCAAAATGCCCGGGAAGAAAGTGGTCACCTGACCTAGTGGGAAGGCCTTGCTCTGATTGGCCCATAGGCTAGGTAAGTCTGTGACGCTTCAGTTGTGCTGCGACTGCTGAGACGAGCAGAAGCACTGTCTGTGAAGTTCTTAAAGACAGAGAACAGTTGTGGTCAAATAGTGGTGTAATTGTTCTGGGCATCCATAATACAGATATCTGGGATACTGCAGGGCAAGTGTAGGACCAGTGCAGGGCTAGTAATTAATCAGGCAGGGAGAGAGAGACAGGGAGAGAGACAAAGACCAGCTGCAGGGCCACAGTCAAGTGAAAATGTCTGGCTTGAAAAAGCAAAAGGATTCTAGTAGTTCCAGTCGGACCTCGAGCTCCAAAAAAAAGGAGAAGGTGGCACAGGGCAGCAGTGGAAAAGGACATGTAGCCGGAGCTTCTACTTGTAGAATTCGTAATAGTTGGCCACTGTTCCACCAGGCTAACCCACCAAGGCACAAAATTGTAGTGGAGGAGAAAGTGGATGAGGTAGTGGAGTGGATGGCAAGCTCATTTCAGTCACAGCCAGATGATATGCTGATACAGTATCCACATGTAGCCAGGGGTCAGACTCAGAGCGTTTCACCTGCTCCACCATTCTGCTTCAGCAAAGCCCGTTATTCTCTGCCACCTTTCAGCCTTCAGTACCCCCTCCTAGTCGTATCCCTTCTGCATTTTATCAAATAAAAGGCCACCGAAACCCACCGCACAATCCGGCAGATATTGAGGAAAGCCTCCCTGAGGATTTTTTAGAGAGCAGTCAGAGTTTGGACTGCCCAGAATTGGAGGTTGGTGGGGAACAGCCTATATTGCAGTCAGAAAAAAGTAGTGGGGAGTCTGATGATGATGTGTTAGACAGGAGGACCTGGGAGGCAGATAGGACTGGTGAGGAGGATTTGATCTCCGAGGAGGAGGACGGTGGTAGTGGCAGCAACAGAGGGCAGAGGCGAGTTAGTCCCAGGGCCAGGCCTGTCTTGGGAACTAGTGAGACCCCAAGTATGGTGGGGCCAGCATCAGGGTCAAAGCGTGCAAGGGCTACAAGCTTGGCCAGCTCTGGAGGGCGCATGTCAGGTGTGTGGAAGTATTTCACCACTCTGCCGGGGGACATCAGCACGACCATGAGCAATTTCTGTAAATGGAAATTGAGCCATGGGAAAGCCTCAAATGTAGGGACCACTTCTCTATGGAACCATCTGTGACGTCATGCCGCAAATTTGTCTTTGGCTGTGCAGTCTCTGCCGTACAATTTAATTGACTGCACAGCTTTTAGGGAGCTAATGACTTGCACTCAGCCACGATGGCAGAGCCCTAGCCAGCTGTCACGACAGGGGACACAAGGGATAGTGAGCCCTGTCCTGAACCCCACCACTTTCCCTTCCTACTTACAGTAGAAGCCCTAGGCGGCAACACCGTAACTTGGCGGCGGTCCCTATACTGCGTAAGTGCACAGGGCAGGGAAGGGAAACACAGGGAGAGACAAACACGGACAGAACACACAATAATAGAAGAGTAAACAAGCCCGGTCAAAAACAGGAGGTCACGTCAATTACCAAGGGTAAAGCGAGAGAAAAGTCAAAGTCCAAATCCGAGTCCAAATGTCGCAAAATCCAATACAGCAAAGTAACACAGCACTGATCAAAGGTAGAACTAATCACAGGCGCTGAGTAAGGCAGCTGCCATCTTTAAATAGCCCGCCCAGGATCATGTGATGTGGCCAGCATCACATGACCTGAGGCGGAGCAAACTGTCAAAACAATATGCAAAGTAGCCATGTGGTGTGATCAGCACCACATGGTTAAACCTAAACAGAAGATTAACTGATGAAGTGCTGGCTGACCAGACCAGCACTTCAATTCCCTATTGCTCGTCTCTAGGGGGGCAGAGAGGTCCGGCGACGCCGTGCGGAGGGAGCGCGACGCCGGCCTCCCGTGACACCGGCATTACGTTTCAAACAAAGCTATCCCCACCCTTTACTCTCACATGGCAGACAATATAGGATGCTCCCTGCAGCTGTCTCTCTGCAGCACCGTGCACGTCACAGTGGACACCTGGAGAAGTGCTTATGGCCAGGGGCAATACATGTCCTTTACGGCCCACTGGCTGAATGTATTTAGTGGCAGCGAGGCAGAAACCCCCCAGCAACAGGGCCAATTGCTTTTGGTGCCTCCACGCGCTTTCCAGCCAGGATTGCAGACCACCCAACATTTATCCGCTCCCTCCTCCACCTCCACGGGCAGTCCGCCTGCTGGAGCATCAGGGCAGAGAGTTAACCCCCCTCCTTCCTATCAAATGTGCCAGGCGAAACGCTGACACACTCTCTTAGACTTAACCTGTCTTGGCAACAGGAGCCACACAGGACAGCGCTTGCTGCATTACATCAAGCAGCAAAATGTGCACTGGCTGTCTCCCCGCCAGCTGGAAGTGGGCAAGGTCGTGAGTGACAACGGGACAAATATAGTTGCAGCGCTGAACCTGGGTCAATTCACGCATGCTCCCTGTATGGCACATGTCCTAAATCTAGTGATGCAGAGATTTCTTAAAACATTCACTGGCCTTCACACAGTGCTGGCAAAGTCAAGGAAGCTTTGCACTTATTTGAGTCACTCTCATATGTCCCGCAACACTCTGCTGGACTTGCAGTGGCAAAACGGTCTTCCGCCACACCGGTTGATAGGTGACGTGCCAACTCGGTGGAATTCCACGCTTCATATGTTGCAGCAGCTTCTTGAGCAGCGTAGAGCAGTGGACAATTTTGTCCAGCCACAGCCAGAATCTTCAAACATAGGGAGCAGGTGTGGCTTAGATTTCCGTCAGTGGAGGCTGGTCTGAAATGCCTGCACTGTTCTAACGCCCTTTAAAGAAGCCACTAAATTGGTGAGCCAGGACAGCTGCGATGTGAATGACATTGTTTCACTAATATTTATCCTTGAAAAGACACTGACGCTCATGCAGCAGGGGGCAATGGGGGAAGGAAATCCTGGACATCTCTCTGCACGCCATGCTGTCACTGTAGGGGAACCCCAATGCCAAAGTTCCCTTGTGGTGCAGGAGGAGGATGAGGATGAGGAGCTTCAGGTAGAGGAGGGGGAGGAGGAGGAGACACAGCTGGAGGAGCTGGAGGATGATGATGACACTTTCAGGGACACTGAAGTGTCTAAGAGACAGGCTGAGATGGAAAGAACTGGCTCCTCGGGCACGCTGGCCAGGATGGCCAGCTGTACAGTATGCTCACATGCTTACGGTTACACTGGGGAGGGGAGGGTGGCACCCAAACGGACCAAACTGTCATCTGGCAGTGTCCAAAAAAACACCTTTATAAAAATGAATCAAGGCTGGATTACCTCCGATTTTCACACTCCTCTTGCTGAGGCAGATAATTAGATCAGGCCTTACAGGCCGAAATAGTGTCTTCCCACTGTTGCTGTCAGCTGGCCCATAAATTTGCATACCTAACGTCTCTTGTGTCATGGGCGGTGCAAACCTGAACTTCCCAAAACAAAACCCTTAAATTTTATTAAAATCCAAAAACTGTTGGCTACCTCCGCCTCTGTTTTCAACATTAGCACTTAGCAGGCAAGCAGCTGTTGTTATACACCGTTCTTAGTTCTATGTAGTATTCTTAAATTTATTTTGGAGCCTTTCCTCCCAAAAATAAAAAATATATATATAAACAAAATAAGTAAAAATGGTATTAAAAAATAAAATTGTTACACTGTTGTTACCTCTGCCTCCCGTTACAAGTTACATTAGCGGAGATTATTTTACTCCACCACAGTTTGTTGTATTTACTAATCACTCTCTGCTGATATACCCCGTCCCCTACTACTACTGACTGTGGCACCCATGAAAAGCCCATATATAATTTCACTGCCTATCTTTACAAGGTATGTACAAGAAATGTTTACAGGCTTGTTGTCCAAACAAGCCAAGCCTTTTTCTCTTACTGGAATCTGTGAACCGGAGTGTGCGTAATTTATTAATGCTTTGGCCTGCAGACACCCTGTGTTCATTAATCCGGGAAAATGTCCTTTGTCTTCTTCGCACTAATGCGGGCTCCGGCCTATGCAACATTTTTGGAGGCTTCGGCCTAAACAGACACCCCTGTCTTCTTCACAGTAATGCGGGCTCCGGCCCATGCACAATTTTTGGAGGCTTCGGCCTAAACAGACACCCCTGTCTTCTTCACAGTAATGCGGGCTCCGGCCTATGCAGAATTTTTGGAGGTTTCTGCCTACACAGACACCCCTCTCAGGAAGGGGTTAAGGGTCTAAAAAACACAGGTTTTACAAGAATAATTTTAGTAATAAATAACTTTCAACAAATAATAAAATAATAAACAAAATGACCAAAAAAAGGTTACGCTGGCCTTTGTCCACGTCTGGCCATCATCGCCTGCATTTCTGAGCTCCAGCTGCAGGCCGCGAATAAGCCGGGAGGCAGCATGGAGCCTGGTGTCAAAGCGGCGCAAGGCTGCCTCCACCTCAAAGTCTGTCGGGATATCTGTAGGGGTGGAAACAGTAATATAATAAGTATGATCAAGTTAAAGTGGTTGTCCCACGAAAAAAATTCAACTTTCAAACCAGCACCTGGATCAGAATACTTTAGCAATTAACGAATTGACGAATAGATTCACTCATCTCTACACAGAAGTGATAGAATTACAGACAGGATTAGAATGACAGATAAATACTATAGGTAACTGCAGTAAGGTGATCTGTACAGACCAAGAAGTGGTCAGTGTGAAAACTGCAGGATTTTATGTTTTTTGTGTAAATATA
>ONZH01022857.1:0-45544 GCA_900303285.1 Rhinella marina | reverse complement strand
AAATTACTTTGCAAGAGAACGCACAGCTACAGTTTGCCCAATTTTATATAAGGCCTATATATTGTATATTTCAAGGTACACAGCCGTGTACTAAGTGATCAGACGGTGTGTATGAACACCAGGTATGAGAAATTACTTTGCAAGAGAACGCACAGTACAGTTGCCAATTTATAGGCCTATATATTGTATATTCAAGGTACACAGCCGTGGTACTAAGTGATCAGACGGTGTGTATGAACACCGAGGTTTGAGAAATTACTTTGCAAGAGAACGCACAGTACAGTTGCCAATTGAAAGGCCTATATATTGTATATTTTCAAGGTACACAAGCCGTGTACTAAGTGATCAGACGGTGTGTATGAACACCAGGTATGAGAAATTACTTTGCAAGAGAACACACAGTACAGTTGCCAAATTATAAAGGCCTATATATTGTATATTTCAAGGTACAACAGCCGTGTACTAAGTGATCAGATGGTGGTGTTCGAACACCAGGTTTGAGAAATTACTTTGCAGAGAACGCACAGTACAGTTTGCCAATTGAAAGGCCTATATATTGTATATTTCAAGGTACACAGCCGTGTACTAAGTGATCAGACGTGTGTATGAACACCAGGTATGAGAAATTAACTTTGCAAGAGAACGCACAGTACAGTTGCCAATTATAAGGCCTATATATTGTATATTTCAAGGTACACAGCCGTGTACTAAGTGATCAGACGGTGTGTATGAACACCAGGTTTGAGAAATTACTTTGCAAGAGAACGCACAGTACAGTTGCCAATTGAAAGGCCTATATATTGTATATTTCAAGGTACACAGCCGTGTACTAAGTGATCAGATGGTGTGTATGAACACCAGGTATGAGAAATTACTTTGCAGAGAACGCACAGTACAGTTGCCAATTATAAGGCCTATATATTGTATATTTTCAAGGTACACAGCCGTGTACTAAGTGATCAGACGGTGTGTATGAACACCAGGTTTGAGAAATTACTTTGCAAGAGAACGCACAGTACAGTTGCCAATTGAAAGGCCTATATATTGTATATTTCAAGGTACACAGCCGTGTACTAAGTGATCAGACGGTGTGTATGAACACCCAGGTATGAGAAATTACTTTGCAAGAGAACACACAGTACAGTTGCCAATTATAAGGCCTATATATTGTATATTTCAAGGTACACAGCCGTGTACTAAGTGATCAGACGGTGTGTATGAACACCAGGTTTGAGAAATTACTTTGCAAGAGAACGCACAGTACAGTTGCCAATTATAAGGCCTATATATTGTATATTTCAAGGTACACAGCCGTGTACTAAGTGATCAGACGGTGTGTATGAACACCAGGTATGAGAAATTACTTTGCAAGAGAACGCACAGTACAGTTGCCAATTATAATGCCTATATATTGTATATTTCAAGGTACACAGCCGTGTACTAACTGATCAGACGGTGTGTATGAACACCAGGTTTGAGAAATTACTTTGCAAGAGAACGCACAGTACAGTTGCCAATTATAAGGCCTATATATTGTATATTTCAAGGTACACAGCCGTGTACTAAGTGATCAGACGGTGTGTATGAACACCAGGTTTGAGAAATTACTTTGCAAGAGAACGCACAGTACAGTTGCCAATTATAAGGCCTATATATTGTATATTTTCAAGGTACACAGCCGTGTACTAAGTGATCAGACGGTGTGTATGAACACCAGGTTTGAGAAATTACTTTGCAAGAGAACGCACAGTACAGTTGCCAATTGAAAGGCCTATATATTTTATATTTCAAGGTACACAGCCGTGTACTAAGTGATCAGACGGTGTGTATGAACACCAGGTTTGAGAAATTACTTTGCAAGAGAACGCACAGTACAGTTGCCAATTGAAAGGCCTATATATTTTATATTTCAAGGTACACAGCAGTAGTGCCAAATATAGTTTGGTATGTAGCAGAGCACCTAATACACCACTAATGCCTCTCTCTGTCCCTACTCCAGCAGCTATCCCTGAATACGGCAGCCGTTCTCTGTAAAGTGTATCTTGTAGTAAAGCTATCACTGTACTGCACTATAGTAGCTCTGATAAGGGCTTTTAATCACGCTCCTGCCTGTCCAACAGCTAAAACCTGTCTCTCCCTTCTTCAGCCTCTGTCCCTGACTAAGTTCACGCAGCATATGCGAACGAGCAGGAAGAGCTGAGTTTTTAATATTCGAGGTCACATGGTTTTTCCAGCCAATGCATGTAGACACCGTTTTCGCGCTGCCAGCGTGCTCAGCGTGCCTGTCATACCCCCCCTGCATGGTGATTGGTGGAAAAAGAGCGCCAGGGAAGGTGGGAGGGTAAACGAATTCTAAGTGCGCCATCGCCGTTATACTCGAAAGAAATCGAGCACGCCGAATATCGTAGTATTCGATCGAATACCAGCTCGATCGAACACTACTCGCTCATCTCTAGTTATTATCATCATTTTACAGCTCACTGTAAATGCTGGTAATGAGTTCTTACCACTATTGTTGTGTTCAGCACAGCTGATTTGCTTGCACTTAGAGCTCATGGCTGTGATCACCCCGGGAAACACCATCCATGTGTCAGCCGCATCACCCGGGCGGACTTTGGCTCCCATGACCTAAAATGACTATATCATAGTAGTTTAGGATCCAGCTAGTCTCTATGTGATTGCAGGGCTATTGCTGTACACTCACATTATGAGGTGACTATACTGTAATAGCCCCACAATTGGATCAGAACTGACTATCATAAATTACTATCTGCTTGTGGGTCTTTTGTACTGTACTCATATCATTATATAAGTACACTGCAATAGCCCCACAATCGGATCAGAACTGACTATCATAAATTACTATCTGCTTGTGGGTCTTTTGTACTGTACTCATATCATGATATAAGTACACTGCAATAGCCCCATGATTGGATAAGAACCGACTATCATAAATTACTATATGCTTGTGTGTCTATTGCACTGTACTCACATGATGGTATAAGTACACTGTAATAGCCTCACAACAAGATAAGAACTGACTATCATAAATTACTATGATATAGGATACATTTAATTAAATGTGGGGAAATATTAAATGGCCATGATCTCCCCGAGAAGTTAGATATGTTAAATTGGCAAGATTTGAAGACAAATGGGAAATATGAGACATATTTCTGCTTAATAGACAGGTTTAGGCTCTGATTGATTTTGAGGGGTGGATGATACCATTTGGATAGTCATATTTAGTTATGATGCTGTTAGACGATTTTATGCTTGCATTTATTTTCTAATTATGTGTGTCTTTTTGAAAATTAATACATTATATTGAACAAAAAAAATGAATTACAATGATTCAGTTAGGGGTTGTTCACATATCATTTATTTGATCAGTTATTTCCATCAGTTATTGTCAGCCAAAACCAGGAGTGGACACTAAACAGAGATCAGATATAATGAAAAGATCTGCACCTCTTTGGTGTTTTTGACCTGCACCTGGTTTTGGCTGACAATAACTGATGGAAATAACTGATCAAATAACTGATATGTGAACAACCCCTTAGTTTGGGTCAGGGGAGCTGCTGTCGGCTCGGAAGATGCGGCCGACAGATGGACAGTATTTCCTGGACAGATCATGGTCATGTGCATGAGCCGTTTATCTGGTCTGCATATGTTGTCTTTTGGATAGGGAATCATGGGAGTAGCTTGCCTGTTGTCTCACAATTCTCCTGCCTGGATTTCTGGCTGCTCACAATAATATCCGTGACTACTGATTCCTCACTAGCTACAATTACTTAGAGGAGGTGATTGAGACAATAAAATCTGGAAAGGTTTTTTTTTTTCTATTTGTAACTGAAGCAAGTGCAATTACCAATGAAATTAAAAAATGCCTACTAGCAACACCTGTAATATATACTCTGACCTGCATCTCTGATGGCTTTTATATGTAAGTATACTCCTATAAGTAAATGATTTTGAAATCAGGCTAATTTACAGAATATAAAAAAATTACTAGCTATTATATCTTATTTAGAGATTAGCAAATCATTCAAAAATTGCTTCGCCGAATACTTGTCGAATTTCTGACAAGATTTGTATTTTAACAAATTTATTCGTCGAATCTACGTAAAAAAAACTTGTTTTTTTGCGAACATTCCTGCCTAAATTACGTACATACAGTCGGTGTAGTAAAAAGTACGCAATACGTAATCATTAGCGTACAAAAGTGCGTATGAATCCTTAGCGTACTATTGACGCGAGAATGCATCATACGCACAAGGTTAGGCCACGGCGTACAATCTTTAGATGCAGTCCATATGAACTAGAAATATAAGGTGCTCACTGCTGCTAGCTATCAATAAGTGAATAATTTACTAAAAACACCGTACAATAAGTGCATAATAGGACACATTGCAGTACCAGAAAAAGAATACACACAATGGGCTAAAGTGCTGAACCAATTAAAAACAGTGTAGCTAAAATACAGCAAAGGCATAAGTATGCAAACATTTTAGTGCAATCAATTTCACATCTACAAGCATAAAAGGCTCAGATATACGTTTGAGTCTCTCCTTATGGCTCCTAGCTGGCATGATAAAACACTGTCTGTCTGGAACACATATTCCAAAATTCAATTGTAATCCACGTGAGGTAAAATTGTAATCCAAACAGGTAATGTGTAATCCCCATGCATAATAGAGAATAGCACCACATAGAGAACCCTTTTTGCAAAGGGGGCTCCCAAATAACCTGAGAAGGGGGTAAAAAGGAAAATAGGCGCACTTTGGCGAGACAGGGAATTTTCTGCAGAATAGGGGGAGTCCTGACAGCCATGCCCATCTGAGTGAGAGTCAAACGGGGGCAACACAAACTAAACAAAAACAACTGCCAACTAGCATCTCACCCGTCAGGTGCAGTCCATGGTGTGGCTCTCATAGGTCCTCCTGCAGTGTCCTTGACACTGCCAGTAGTTGGGTTCCTCATATGAGGGACCCAAATTCCTCCTCGCTCGAGCTGCTGCTGAAGCTCATCAGAGGACACTCCTGCCTCTTGAAGGCCATGCTCGCTGCAGTGGTGGAACTCCAGTGCCCTCTTCTTCCTAAAGTTGGACTTGACCGGGTCCGGGTGGTGGTGACGCTGGCGAGCGCTGCAGCCATATTCGCTTTTCCGGATGCTCATGCCAGGACAGCAGGGGTAAGGACTTCCGGCTGCAGCGGTTCCGGAAAGGTTGCATCCAGGGAAGAAGACCCAGCTTCCCCGGCTGCTTCATCTTCCACGGGAGCTGGTATTAGTGGATGACCGTGGATTGGAAGGTGAACGATAACGTGGTCAGCTGACCCAGCTGTAAGGACTGTGGTGGTGGTGCTGGCAGTCCAGGAATCAGAGGCTCCGGCTGAGATTGTGGCTTTTTCCTGAACTGGAGGACGCCATCTGGGAACTCCTACAGGCAGCGCAAGCGTCCTGGACCTGATGGTTTATCTGGCCACACTTCTGGTTTCATTGTAGGCGCCAGAGGCTTTGAAAGGAGGGTAACCCCGATTGCAAATGGGCCCTTTTAAGGGACGCCATGGGGGTGCACTCCACCTGATCCCCCACGTACAGGCTATGACGATGTTGTGGCAGGTACGGCCGTTTCACCGACCTGCGGCCCACAAAATATCCCTTTCCATCCTCGTCATCCTGCAGGAAGCCAGACCCTCTCCCAACGGAAAACCAAAGTACAGTTCCCTTTCGGCGTTCCAATGAATGATCTTCTGGCCTAGGGTGGTCGAGTACCTGGATGACCCGGTCCTCCACTGCGGTTTTATAGTACCAGAGGGTCTGTGCATGGGCCGTCACAGATGGTGAACAATTGGGTTCTGGTGTATGGAAGGGGAGGATCTCCTCCTGGGCAGCAAAGTGGACACTCCAGCTGCCTCCGCCCCACGAGCCTCAGCAGACGTTCCAGCCGCACGAGCCACAGCAGACGTTCCAGCCGCACGAGCCACCGCAGACGCTCCAGCCGCCTCACGAGTCGCAGCAACAGCAACCTCAGCAGGTGGTAAGGAAGACACAGGCACTGAAGCTGGGTTTCTCCTGCAGAGTTGTGACACCCTAATGTCTGGAGCGGGCGGTGGTTGAGGGAAATTCGGATTCGCTTCGCAGCTGAAAATTTCCAAGATTTGATACGAATCTACAAAGCGGCAAATAGATTCGCTCATCTCTAATCTTATTATAAACTGAAGGATATGCTACGATGTGCCGGCATGCCGTGGTGCTGAATTTAAGAAACAGAGCAAGAATATTTTACTTACCACGATATTTTGTAGCAATTCTATGTTTTGTCCATTCATACAGCAGCGCAATCATAGAATCAGCTACATATACCCAGGCATGGGATTCAGCCAGTTCCCTCAGGTTCTACAGAACCGGTTGTTAAAATTACAGATCCGGCTGGCAGCTGGAGATGAGCCCTTCCATTCCATAGTTTAGCTCCTTAGGATTTTTAAAAGTTGGGTGGTATGTGTGTGTAGTGTATATGTGATATATTTATGTATGTGTACCATGTATATGGTGTATTTATGTGTGTTGCATATATGTGATGTATATGTAAATATGTGTCATAACGCAGCATGTCCGCCGTTGAGTAGGGAACCTGTTGTTAAAAATTTGAATCCCACCCCTGCATATACCGTATGTAACAATAAACACAGTACCCCCATATATACACACCCTACAAGTAAAGAGCTGTAATGCCAAATACAGAACATCAAAAAGGGTGGTGCTCTTTCTGGTGAGGAAAGGGGACCCTTTTTTACTGGGTTGTCCAGCATAGGAGCCAAAAAGCCAAAGATGGATAGGTCATCATTACTTTAAAAGTGGACAACCCCATTAGGATATGTAGTACATGTCAAAAAAACATCCACATGAATGCTAGGACCCAACATTTCCCAGCAAACTGTTTACTAGAGTTGAGCGAATCCTAAAAGATTCGGGGATTCGGTATTCGGCCCGAATTTTCTGCGGGATTCGTGGGTTCGAGCCGAATCACGAATCCCATTAAAGTCTATGGGAGACCCGAATATTTTTGCAGGGGCCAAAGGTTCTGCACAGTCAAGTTTGCCCCAACATGTGAAAACCTCAGAAAAAGATGGAAACACCTTGGAAATGGATAGGAAACACCAGGGGCAGCATGTAGGGATGCCTCTGAGGCTCCCTGATTGCACCATTTTTTCTAAATCTGGCCAATAGTCTGGTGATGACCCCAAGGCAATTTGCAGGGACACGGTAATGGTGACCCACTTAAAAATGCTGCCTGACAACCTGGCGGTGAACCCCTGATTGTCTGTCTTTCAATAAGATTGCAGTGTAAAGCATGGTGGTGAGCCTCAGTATGACTTTTTGGATGGAGATTGCATGTGGTCACGTACTCCCTGGAACCCCATAGTCACCCCTTCTCTGATGTGTTACCCCAGAACATTCTCTGCCCTAATTCGCAAGACCTTTTGCAGTCTCAGTGTGCTGACAGTGGGGATTTACCAGTGTTGCCTGAGGAGTGGTGGACAATGGCGAGACACAGGTGTCGGGGGTGAGGTAGTTGAAAGTAGTGTTGCACGATATATCGAAACCTCGGTACGGTTTCGGTACCTAGTGTGGTACCGAAGCTCGATACCGAGTTTTCTTGCCGTGCGATACATAGAACATGGCGCGTGCATCACTTTAATGCGGTTGCCATGTTCTAATATCTGCCGCGCTGCCAGGGCCGGATTACAATTGGAGCACCTGGAGCTACTGCTCCAGGCCCCCGCTCCAATGATTTCATGGGGGGCCCCGCGCCCCCCTCAGACCTCAGATCAGCCCACCCAGCCACTTTAAAAAAAGCATACTTACCTGTTCTGGCCGCAGCATCAGGTCATAGTGCGCGCCGGCAGGGAACACAGTGGAGCGGGGAGCCTGAGGACAGCGGTGGCCAGAACAGGTAAGTATGCTTTTTTTAAAGTGGCTGGGTGGGCTGATCTGAGGTCTGAGGGGGGCCACAAGACGCTGGTCTGAGGGGGGCACAAGACGCTGACCTGAGGTCTGATGGGGGCACATTGTGTTGATCTGAGGTCTGAGGGGGGCCACAAGACGCTGACCTGAGGTCTGATGGGGGCACATTGTGTTGATCTGAGGTCTGATGGGGGCACAAGACGCTGACCTGAGGTCTGATGGGGGCACAAGACGCTGACCTGAGGTCTGATGGGGGCACAAGACGCTGACCTGAGGTCTGATGGGGGCACAAGACGCTGACCTGAGGTCTGATGGAGGCACAAGACGCTGACCTGAGGTCTGATCGGGGCACAAGACGCTGACCTGAGGTCTGATGGGGCACAAGACGCTGACCTGGGGTCTGATGGGGGCACAAGACGCTGACCTGAGGTCTGATGGGGGCACAAGACGCTGACCTGAGGTCTGATGGGGCACAAGACACTGACCTGAGGTCTGATGGGGGCACATTGTGTTGATCTGAGGTCTGATGGGGGCACAAGACGCTGATCTGAGGTCTGATGGAGGCACAAGACGCTGACCTGAGGTCTGATGGGGGCACAAGACGCTGACCTGAGGTCTGATGGGGCACAAGACGCTGACCTGAGGTCTGATGGGGGCACATTGTGTTGATCTGAGGTCTGATGGGGCACAAGACGCTGACCTGAGGTCTGATGGGGGCACATTGTGTTGATCTGAGGTCTGATGGGGGCACAAGACGCTGACCTGAGGTCTGATGGGGGCACAAGACGCTGACCTGAGGTCTGATGGAGGCACAAGACGCTGACCTGAGCTCTGATGGGGGCACATTGTGTTGATCTGAGGTCTGATGGGGGCACAAGACGGTGATCTGAGGTCTGATGGGGGCACAAGACGCTGACCTGAGGTCTGATGGGGGAACAAGACGCTGATTTGAGGTCTGATGGGGGCACAATGTGTTGATATGAGGTTTATTATCCCTGTACAGTGACATCACTGTGTGTATTATCCCTGGACTTTGACATCACTGTGTTTATTATCCCTGTACTGTGACATCACTGTGTTTATTATCCCTGTACGGTGACATCACTGTGTTTATTATCCCTGTACTGTGACATCACTGTGTTTATTATCCCTGTACAGTGACATCACTGTGTGTATTATCCCAGTACTGTGACATCACTGTGTTTATTATCCCTGTACGGTGACATCACTGTGTTTATTATCTCTGTACTGTGACATCACTGTGTTTATTATCCCTGTACGGTGACATCACTGTGTTTATTATCCCTGTACAGTGACATCGCTGTGTTTATTATGTCTGTACAGTGACATCGCTGTGTTTATTATGTCTGTACAGTGACATCGCTGTGTTTATTATGTCTGTACAGTGACATTGCTGTGTTTATTATCCCTGTACAGTGACATCGCTGTGTGTATTATCCCAGTGCAGGAAGAGGTAATTGGTCTGTGTTTGTGTGTTTGTTTTCTATTTTTCAGGGTCGTGAATGCAGAGGACTACGTCGGATTCGGTGGACTACGTCGGACCAGCTTTTTTTTTTTTTTTTAATAAAATGGTCAAACAGGGGTCTGGGGGACTGTTTATTTCAATAAAATGTTTTATACTTGTGTGTGTGTATTTTTTTTTACAATACTACAGTTTTAGTAATTATGGCTATCTACAGACGGCCCTGATTACTAATACTGGGCTTAGTGCTTGCCGGTATGGCAGGCCAGCACTAACCCCAACATCTATTACCTCGGCACCCACCGCCACCAGGGGTGCCGGGAAGAGCCGGGTACCCGCAGGACCGGACCTTCTAAATTGAGGGTCTGGCTCTGGGGCGGCTGCAGACTGGTACCATTAGGCTGGGAAGGGCCAATAACCGTGTCCCTTCCCACCCTGGTAGTGCCAGACTGCTGCTGCTGGTTGTATCTGGCTGGCGAAGGAAAAAAGGGGGGGACCCCACGCCATTTTTTTACAAAAAATGATACAACCAGCCAGATACAACCAGCAGCGGCAGCCTGGCACTACCAGGGTGGGAAGGGACACGGTTATTGGCCCTTCCCAGCCTAATGGTACCAGCCTGCAGCCACCCCAGAGCCAGACCCTCAATTTAGAAGGTCCGGTCCTGAGGGTACCCGGCTCTGTTGAGGTTAGTGCTGGCCTGCCATACCGGCAAGCACTAAGCCCAGTATTAGTAATCAGGGCCATCTGTAGATAGCCATAATTACTAAAACTGTAGTATTGTAAAAAAAAATACACACACACAAGTATAAAACATTTTATTGAAATAAACAGTCCCCCAGACCCGTTTGACCATTTTATTAAAAAAAAAAAAAAGCTGGTCCGACGTAGTCCACCGAATCCGACGTAGTCCTCTGCATTCACGACCCTGAAAAATAGAAAACAAACACACAAACACAGACCACTTACCTCTTCCTGCACTGGAATAATACACACAGCGATGTCACTGTACAGGGATAATAAACACAGTGATGTCACTGTACAGGGATAATAAACACAGTGATGTCACAGTACAGAGATAATAAACACAGTGATGTCACCGTACAGGGATAATAAACACAGTGATGTCACAGTACAGGGATCGGCGTCTAGTGCACCCATCAGACCTCAGGTCGGCGTCTCGTGCCCCCATCAGACCTCAGGTCAGCGTCTCGTGCCCCCATCAGACCTCAGGTCGGCGTCTCGTGCCCCCATCAGACCTCAGGTCAGCGTCTCGTGCCCCCATCAGACCTCAGGTCGGCCCCCATCAGACCTCAGGTCGGCGTCTCGTGTCCCCATCAGACCTCAGGTCGGCGTCTCGTGCCCCCATCAGACCTCAGGTCGGCGTCTCGTGCCCCCATCAGACTTTGCTCCTGATCAGTCACTAGCGTGATGAAACGCGTAGAGCCTGTACAGTGACGCTATATGTGGGAGCTTCTTAGCTAGCTTAGCTCTGGTTAGGTAGCAAGAGTGGGTGTTTGCTACAGGTTCACTGCAAGATGCTGTATGCAACCTGGACGAGTAGCAATTGTAGGATGTCAAGACCACTTTTGGCTCTGTAACCAAGAGCTATTTGGATTGGATCTGTAGACACCTTAGCCACCACCTCTACTTGCTCTGCCTTTCTCTCCGATTAGGGGATCATATTATATATATATATATATATATATATATATGTAATCAGACCAGGATTCTGATTTCTGATCACCCTACTCCGAGTTATTATCTCCTTTGGATAGGGGTTTCCATTGATCTCAATGATCATGCGAGATGCGGTGCAGGAGGTTGCGGTGACGTCATTGCGACCTCTTACACTGCTCTACCTCTTGCACTGCTCTACTACCTACTACCTAGCAGTCTGAAGCCTATGAGGCTGAATGGCAGCAAATGCAGCCTTATTTGGGCTTTCCATCATGAGTAGCAAGGTGGCACTCTAGGCGGGCGCCTACCCTCGCCTACCCTTGGCCCGGCCCTGCATGTATGTAATGTAACATCGCTTACTGAATGTCGGAATGTAAAGAGTGTCACATGTTTCATTTAGATGCATGGATGCATTACATAGGACTGATACATGGGCCATACCATTCTTTTTCATATAGAGTTCAACTGCCTAATATAAGAAAGGTATATATGTAGAATTTTAACTATCTGTATATCAGAAAATATATTTTTCTATTACATAAACAAATAAATTAAAAAATAAAAACCGGAATACCCCTTCAATTACCAGTTAGGTGCATGGTAGCACCAGGACACATAGGTTAAAAGCAACTTCCCAGAATAAATCTGCTTGTGCATTTTGAACAAGTTCTTAATCATAAATATGATACTAACATACAATGGATGAACTAACATATAATTATTGATCAAGAGTAAATATACCATCTATATATTTTAATATTCATTCTAACAATTAACATACAATTAACCCAAATAAACAGAGGACGGGCACAAAAATGTAGCTTGCTCAGCCATTTCATAGTTTAATATGAGCAAGATCGTCCTCTACAGTATGCACAGCAATATGTCGCTCTACGTGGAGACCATCCACAGAAAGCTGACATAGAATTTATCAATTTATCAATGTATCAATGGGGGAGCCTGGTGTCAGACCCTCAGAAAATCCCTTTAGTGTAGCTAGAGAAGGAATCTGTTATTAACACAAAATACCATTTTGTAAGTTTGTTGATGTAATTTTGAAAACAAAGCCAGGTGTAGGTTGTAAAAAGACGTCAGAATATATAGGAAATTACTACTTTTCCTCTAGTTTTTATACATTCATGGTTTTAGCTTTAAAAGCTGCAACAAAAACCTTATCTAAATCTAATGAACCCTGAATGGCTTAGTCTACAAGAGTACGTGCCTCCAGGTTTATGACTTGGCAGTTTTAGACTCTACCACAGTAACCTAATATTTTGCTTCTGGAACTCCCCTGACATTTACAATCACCATAAAAAATAAGGAGAGGCATTGTCATATAAAATATAAAGTCATCAGCCTCTTACCACATCATCTTGTTAAAGATAAAGAGGAAATAAACAACACAGCTGAACGGGAAAAACTTTTCGCATGGTGACCTATATTCATCATGTGATAAGGCATTCATTGTCACCTAAATCTGTCACCAAAGATGAAATACGGTGGTGGTGAGGATCTGCAGTGTCCGGGTTTGAAGCGGCCCACAAAGCATTGTTGGGTTTCCCAGACACCATTGAGGTGTCACCACTTGTTGCTGCTCTCTGGGGGGGATAGTAAAGCATGGTGAACCCCAAAGGGAAATAAGTCTAGAGACAGGGTTTGCAGTAAACCAGTGTGCTTCTTTACTGGAGGAACTCAAGTGCAAAACAATACAGGCAATGCACTGAGCTGGCTTCTCTAATCTCCTCCCTGGCAGAAGAAGGTTCTGTGCTTAGGAAAGGCCTGATCTAACTGTCTTTTTCTCAGGAGACTGATACCCTGGCCAAAGGGCAGGAGACCCAGGGTCTATTAAACACTGGTCCCTATCTGCAGACATCTAGGACCTCTGGCTGCCCTACTTTTATACTTTCTAACTGATCCGCAACCTTCTAGTGGGAGGGTGAAGCTGAAGAAGCACAACCTAGCAGAAACAATGTTGCAGTTCCTGGCTTATATTGTGCCTCAATATAGTCAATAGGAATGACTAAGCTATTTCAGAGCTCAATCAAGCAGTCGAACGTTCACTGTGTCTATTTACCTCCAAAACTTATCTCAGACTGGTCACTTATGGTAACTGTGGAAAAGTACTAGGTTCTCAGTGAATACTGAATAATCCCAAAGTCTCTCAGTATTAACTGGATGTACATTAACCCTTTCCACCATGTATTGCAGATTAAGGCCCCATTCAGACGACCGTGTTTCACGGCCGTATATGGGCCGTGAAAGCCCAGCCTGTGCTGCCCCAGAGGACGGGAGCACACGGCGTCATTGGTTGCTATGGTTGCTAGTGCTTCACTGTACGGCGGCGGCCTCAGGAAGCACACAGCGTCATAGCAACCAATGACGCCGTGCACTCCCGTCCTCTGGGGCAGCACAGGCCGGGCTTTCACGGCCCATATACGGCCGTGAAACACAGTCGTCTGAATGGGGCCTAAGTGCAATAACAGTGCAATTAAACATGATATATATAACTATATAAAATGCAGTTCAGCAATATAAAACAGTAAAGTGTAAACAACATCATAAATATAGTGCAGGTTAACCCTTTAAAGTGTACTAAAGTAGTGAGTTGGCTTTGTATTTTATAAATAGGCAAAAATGTTCACAAACTTCGAAACTCCAAAGTACTCTTGCTCTAGGGCACTACAGGTCAAGTGTTAGGCCTGGGCTTTCTGCTATACCTCCTGCTGTCTCACCTGTCATGTCCCCAGCATCTTCTGCCTCGCTGTTTGCTGCTGTCTCTGCCAGATGTGGGATGTCAGACACATGCTCAAGCCGCGCTGCCTGCATGCTCCATCTCATGCTGACGTCCCATAGGCTTCCTGTCAGTTTTGCTTCCAGGGGCACGTGCTTCCTGACTCCCAGCATTGCCCCTGAGAGGGGTTACATAGTTAAATGGCAGCTTCCTCTTCCGGGAAGTTGCCTGAGCGTTGAGTTACTTACAGTAATAGTGAACGTGTTCTGGTCTTCTGTGTTTGACCCAGCCTGTTTGACCATTCTGCCGCCTGCATCAACTACTGGACCTATCTGACTCTGAGCCTGTCTTATCCTCTGTACCACGCTACTATCTGATACTGGCTTCTGACCTCTGGCTTGTCTCTGACCACACTTCAGCTTCTGCCTCTGACAATCATCATCATCATCAGCTGCTATTAGTAAGGGTATGTTCTGTCTGAAAAATCTGACGCTGAATCCATGGCAGAAATCAGAGGCTGAGCCTTAAGATGCATTTAGATGCACCAATAATCGTCCAGATTATCAGGAACGACTATTCCTGTGAACGGTTGTTCCCGATCATCTAGCCGTCTAAATCTGCCGCGAAATGCTCATTCATCAGTAGGACAATACACTAATTTATGTGAACACACTAATAATTAATATGCATGATGTCAATGGGAGAACATGAGTGGCAAAAATGATGAATCACTATAAGACATAATTAAGTGAAACATGAAAAAATTAAATCATAGATGAGTGCATAATCAATATAAAATTAAAAATAATTATTAATGTGTTCACATAATTTAGTGTATTGTTTTATATAATCATGATTTATTATTCAACATTTTTCATTATTATTTTATATTTTGCTATTCATTTTTTCTTCTCATTCACATTATGCTGATTGTGCTATATTTAATTAATAATCAGCGTTTTTTGAATAATTATGCATCAGCGTTTTTATACATAATCATTTAATCTTCGAATTCTCTTATTCATATGGCTCCTCTTTTTTGTTTTTTTTTCGCTTATAATATTTACTAATTATTATGAATAATCATGTTGGATCTCGCCAGCATGGCTCTCACGATGATAACATCGCAAGTCCTACCTGCGTCATCATGTGATACGATACGTGATCATGTGACGCCTTTCGTTACACTTGTGCGACCTGTGTGATCCTGCATTCAGGTGCATTTAATACATTAGCTATTTGGTTGGAGTGCTATGATTGGTTTTTGTGAGTATATACAGTAGCAGGGATCAGCAACCTTCGGCACTCCAGCTGTTGTGAAACTATAGTTTCCAACATGCTCCATTCATTTCTATGAGAGCTCCTAGAAGAGCAGAGCAAGTATGCATTCTGGGAGTTGTACTTTCACAACAGCTGGAGTGCCGGAGGTTGCCTACCCCTGGTATATAGTGTGTGTCCTTCAGTGATGACGCCACCCCCAGACGCAGGTTTGCCAAAAATCGCGTCGGGGTTGGCGCTATCCCGCCAACCACAGTATAGGTAACTGATTTCTGTCCTGCATGTATTTTGTTATTGTTATTTATTGAACTTGCACTTTATCTTTGATTTTTTTTTTTTCTGTTTCCATTGTGTTTTCCTCTGGTTGATGTCGCCTTTTCCCTGCATTTGTTCTTGTTTTTAACTTATGAATTTATTTATTTAAGCAGTCTGGCAATTTTCTTATAGGTTTTTTATATGGCAATGTATCAAACCAAAAGATGTGATGTCGCAATGGGGTTGTGTTGTGTTCTCCCTTGACACAACTCATGCAAAAAATCATTGCTAGGCTCTTGGTTACAAGACATCTGCAACTTTGGCATCATAGACCACAATGCAAGTTGTTTGCGACTGTGACTTGCCTGTGACATGTCTACAATTTGGCTGTTTATATACAGTCATACTGCAGGTATAAAATTTGTCATGTGACATAACGTCGCGAAGTTGCACAAATATTTTCACAGCATGTATGGCTATGAAACCCCATTCTTAGTGATAATAAAAGGGGTTGGCCACTTTCGGGTGACTGTTGACCAGTGTGTTTGTGAGATGACTATATGACACTTACTAATATTGCCTTTGTTGAAATTCTGCACCATTCTTAATATTTTATAAGGTAAGTCCCCTTATTTATAATAGTCTTTATGCTGTCCACACAGAGGTCCTGTCTGATGGCTGCTGATGGAGGGTCATGTTATCAGGCAAATCACCTCCATGTCATGTCTCCTCCAAAATAACAGAGAAAAGTGTTCTTAAATGGCAGAAAATGCTCAAAACCCATAAGCTGTTGCGCATTTCTCACCGGGGGAGAAAATCCTGCACATGTGATCTGTTGCTAACAGCAATCCCCAGCAATAATGCATACAATGGAGGATGCCCGCAGCGGACCACATGTACCACAAATACATCCTACACAGAGTAGCCAAATGTGTGGCTGTAATTGGCTATATAAAACAAAAAATCACGGCAATGGTGCACTATAATGGTAAATGCAATTGACAATATATGGCTAAACCTTCACACTGATATTAAAATGAGACTTTCACCAATATATTTTTATATTAAGAACAAACCAGAGCCTGCGCACCCCGTCAAGGTCTCTCAAAGTGGCACGGGACCTAATGCTTCTCATTCCTAATAAACCTCTCATTCCCAATAAAAGTTGGTATTTAAACAATTTATCTATAAACTGTGAGCGACATCATGATCTCAATTACTTGTGTGTATGATCTATTTCAAGACTCGATAATTATTCTGTCAGCATAGGAATTATTGCTAAGGCGGCTCTCTATTGTAAAACCAATTAAATTCACAAAAATTATCATAGCAGAAAAATTGGACATCCTTCCACCTTTGCAGAGAAAGGAGAAGACACGAATAGGAGAGATATTCTCTCCCCAGAAGACAGAGGGGGAGAATTATCAAACCAGTGTGTATTGAAAACTGACTTAGTTGCATTTTGAAAAATGAAAAGTGGAATCTGATTGGTTTTCCTTTACACCAGTTTTGATAAATCCCTTCCATAGTGTCCAGATACAACGCAGAGAAACAAAATTAAAACGGGCACCATGCAATACAAAAACACGTGTGCCACCCATGTGTAACTAATTATTGATTAAATGTGAAAGATCACATGAAAAATGGAGCACACTGATAATGTACAAAATAATAACATACACTTCTTGCTTTCCATGACAACATATCATAATTAGGGATGAGCAAATCGACTTGGAACCGAACCCAAGTTCTGGAAATGTTTTTTTCACAGTAAAAATCAATTTCTGAAGTTATTACGCAAAGTCTCGCGAGCCAATACATTCAAATACTGTACAGAGCTCCTGCTCCGTACAGTATTAGAACAACGGTTTTTGCGAATCGACTTCGGATATTTCATCTGAATTTGATTCGTTCATCCCTAATCATAATCACCAACATTTATTTTTTTTTTGCAAAACAATCAAAACCAATTTCATAGGGAATGTACAGTAAGAATTCAAAACACTCCCACTCCATAATCCCAGCCCCTAAGGGCCCATTCACACGACCGTGTGAATGGGTCCGCATCTATTCCGCATTTTTGCGGAATAGATGCGGCCCCGTTCATTTCAATTGCCAGCACATGATCTCACCGAGAAGCAGCTCTGTGCCAAGGCTCCGCAAGAAAAAATAGTGGACAAGAGTAGGCATATTGAATGGGGTGCCCGGCCGTGGTTCCGCAAATTGCGGAACACACACTGGTCAGCATCCATGGTATTGCGGATCCGCAAAGCCACGGATGTCTGAACGGCCCCTAAATTTGTATATGAGATCTCCAATGTCTCACAAAAACGTGCTAAAGTAATACCCACAGGTCAATCCCAATATGACATGAGATATAAAAAAAACTGATGTATCACCATACAAAATGCACCAGTAAAAGACGCAATAAGTAAAGCTATAATAACAATGCCATGTAATAGGGCACTGTATGAAAGTAGAAGGCAATAGAGAGATCTCACATCCTGGATATTGAGAGAGACAAGCCATTATACCATTATACCGGACAAAGCTGCAAGAGCGACAGTATGTGTGGGGTAGAACCCACATCACATGATTGCCTGCCAAAGTATGATTATCTGCAAAAGTGTAGATAATTTCTAAAGAAATAGAAAGTAGATGAAGTACAGAAGTAAATGTCTGTAACACAAAGATGAGCATTTAATGGAAGGAGAAACATTTTGTTTAAAGTTAGTGATGAGCGAATTTCTTGAAATTCAATTCAGATTCGATTTAGGCCAAATCGGTTCGGACAATTCGATTCAGTTCTGAATAAATTCAAGCACTTTCACACCAAGAGAGCATTAGTAATGTCAAAATGACAGCGACATTAATGGCTGTGGATAGGCACATCACTGATGGCGGTCACAAACAGCCTCTAAAAAAATGGTCTGAAAAATATTTTGGTGGCAAATGCCTGCCGGTGTGTATGTACACATACCGCCTGGAGTCATGTGATCCTCCTTCTTTAACTTTCATGTGTTCTGATCTGAAAAATAATTGACGGCAATTTGAGATATTCACCCAAATCAAATAAACAAAAAATTCAGATTTGAATTTTTTGGAACATTCAGGTGAAAGTCCATTTGTTTAAAGGGGTTTGCCACTTTCTGGGTACTGTTAACCAATGTGTTTGCAAGATGATTACGTGGCGCTTATAGCCATTTTCTAGATATTATAAGTTGTGCCTCTTTGTTTACAGAGTCTTTTGTGCTGTCCACAGAGAGGTCCTGTCCATAAAATGGCTGCTGAAGCAAATCACCTCCATGTCATATCTCCTGCATCTGCTCTAAACTCCCAACTGTACAAGCACAGATGGAAGGTGCAGTATATTTGAACGGAGGAGACATCATATAAAGTTGATTTGCTTGGACACATGACCCTCCATCAGCAGCCATTTTATGGACAAGACTTGTATACAAGGGGGCATGCCTTATGATATATGGAAAATGGTGCAGAATTTCAACAGAGACCATATTAGTAAGTGCCATATAATCATATTACAAACACATTGGTCAACATTAACCAGAAAGTGGCCAACCCCTTTAAGCATTGATTTGTTGATCTTTATTCAGAGAGCTTGTCAGCGGTACAATAAGCACGTTGATTACACAATGTTTTAGTCTGCCCAGACTTGCTCACTCTTAATTATAGACAGGTTATGTAAAATTAAAATGATTGTGCATGAATCATGTTTCTATAAAAATTATAGTTACCTCAATTTATCCTATGCTTGAGTCGTATTTTTATCTCATTCACTGTACTTAAAGGGGTTTGCCACTTTCTGGCTACTGGCCATTGTGTATGTAAGATATCTATCTGCCACGAATATAGCCTTGGTTTATATTCTGTGTTGTTTGCCTTATTTCATAAGACATGTTAGGTAAATGTTCTGTGCTGTGTCCATACAGAGGTCCTGTCCATAAGATGGCCACTGATGGAGGGTCATGTAACCAAACAAATCACCTCCATGCAGGGGCGGACACAGATAGCAGAGGGCCCCTGTGCGAGGAATGTACCTAGGCCCCCCCCACCCCGACATAACCCCTTCTCCCCCTACTCAGCCCCTCTGACATTTTATTCTCCAACGCTCTCCCTTTCCCTGGGCTGTTTTGTTTACATTTTTACACTGTTAAGCGGAGACGTCACTGGGGGCGGCTTTACAGGCTAGGGCGGCACTAAAGCCTGTCCATTAATGCCGGTGACGTCACCGGCTCACTGCTAGGCGGAAGTCCCCACTCCCCATAGTACCCCCAGTGGTAATAATGCTCCCTTCAGTGCCCTCAGTACTAATAAGGCCCCCTATAGGGCACCCAAATAGAAATAAGGCCAATCTATAAGGCACTCCTATGGAGCCCTCTGTAGTAATTCCCGCCACTGCCCACAGTATTTATATTGTTCCCTGCAGTGCCCCCTGTAATTATAATTCCTCCTGCCATACCCCCTAGAGTTATAATCTTCTCTGTAGTGCCCACATAAATTATAATGCTTGTCCTCTCCCACCAGTTTTCTATATGATACAGTCCCATGTAAATAACCTCTCTTTCTTACAGTCTTCTATACCATGCAGTCCCATGCAGGGCCAGTTTTAGACAAAGTGTGGCCCTGGGCAAAATTGAAAGTGGGGCCCCAAATCCTGAAATATTGGACCAGCAGTCTGACAGCACTTTGTAGGCACGGACAGCGGTTGCAACCACAGCAGCTTATTGTAGACTGCCACATCTCTCTTTAGCCTTTCCACTATAAGGCCCCTTTCAGACGAGCGAGTGTCACGCTCTGGACTCATAGCGAGACACCTAGCCTGAACTTCCAGCATTGGCCGGGTCGCAAGGCATTATATTGATTTATAATGCTATGTAACCCTTACAGTTCTGGAATGTATAGAATAGCACTGGATACATTGCAGACCTCCAAGGGTTACACAGCATCATAAATCAATACAATGCTATGCGACCCCGGCAGTGCTGGGAGTTCAAGACGGGTTCCCGACACTCGCTCATCTGAAAGGGGCCTAAGATGCTGATCCTTTTCTGTGCTTAAAAAATCCAGGTTTTTTGGATGTGTTTTTTTTCTGATGCATTTTATAACACACTTTTTGATACAGTTGTGGCGTGGGTTTTCATTAATGACCATTTTTAAAGGGAATTCTGGACATAGAACCCACATGAAAAATGGACAGGGCACTTCTTTTTTTCCATGGTGCAGTTTATAAAACCATAAGCAGACAAAATAGGGGGTGTCCCATCCGTCCCCTGAAGTGAAGAGAGAGCACAGTGTGCATGTACGGTCATCCTCCATTACGCTGATCACTGGTAATTCCATAGCAGTGAATGGAGATAATGCTGCGGATGACACTGTTATGGGGATCTGTGGATGACACTGTTATGGGGATCTGTGGATTACACTGTTATGGGGGATCTGTAGATGACACTGTTCTGGGGGATCTGTGGATGACACTGTTATGGGGGATCTGTGGATGACACTGTTACGGGGGATCTGTGGATGACACACATTTATGGCGGATCTGTGGATGACACTGTTATGGGGAATCTGTGGATGACACATTGTTATGGGGGATCTGTGGATGACACACATTTATGGCGGATCTGTGGATGACACTGTTATGGGGGATCTGTGGATGACACACATTTATGGCGGATCTGTGGATGACACTGTTATGGGGAATCTGTGGATGACACATTGTTATGGGGGATCTGTGGATGACACTGTTATGGGGGATCTGTGGATGACACACATTTATGGCGGATCTGTGGATGACACTGTTATGGGGGATCTGTGGATGACACACTGTTATGGGGGATCTGTGGATGACACACTTTTATGGCGGATCTGTGGATGACACACTGTTATGGAGGATCTGTGGATAACACTGTTATGGAGGATCTGTGGGTGACACTGTTATGGATGATCTGTGGATGACACACTGTTATGGGGATCTGTGGATCATACTGTTGTGGTGCATCTGTGGATGACACTGTTATGGGGGATCTGCAGATTACACTGTTATGGGGGATCAGCGGATGACACTGTTATGGGGGATCTGTGGATGACACTGTTATGGGGGATCTGTGGATGACACTGTTATGGGGATCTGTGGATGACACTGTTATGGAGGATCTGTGGATGACACACTTTTATGGCGGATCTTTGGATGACACTGTTATGGGGGATCTGTGGATGACACACTTTTATGGCGGATCTGTGGATGACACACTGTTATGGAGGATCTGTGGATGACACTGTTATGGAGGATCTGTGGATGACACTGTTATGGATGATCTGTGGATGACACACTGTTATGGGGATCTGTGGATGATACTGTTATGGTGGATCTGTGGATGACACTGTTATGGGGGATCTGCAGATGACACTGTTATGGGGGATCTGCGGATGACACTGTTATGGAGGATCTGTGGATGACACTGTTATGGGGGATCTGTGGGTGACACTGTTATGGGGGATCTGTGGATGACACTGTTATGGGGGATCTGTGGATGACACTGTTATGGAGGATCTGTGGATGACACACTTTTATGGCGGATCTGTGGATGACACACTGTTATGGGGGATCTGTGGATGACACTGTTATGAGGGATCTATGGATGATACTGTTATAGGGGATCTATGGATGACACTGTTATGGGGGATCTGTGGATGACACACTGTTATGGAGGATCTGTGGATGTGTGACATAGCTTTACAGATACCTTTATTAGCAGCCCTGGTCTGCTCCCCCCCAGTACTGAAAAAAAGACACTGCTAATTTGGGCCTCAGATTCTTAAGAGGGCACAGGGGGCGAGCACAGAGGGCGCACACACAGCGGGCGCAGGGAGCACACACAGGGAACACACACAGCAGGCATAGATGGCAAAGGGAGCTCACAGAGGGAGCACAGGGGAACCAGGGAGCTGACAGTGGGAACTCATAGGTCAGTGGCCATCAGTACTTGAGGGCAGTGCAGGGCTGCTACAATGTGGGACCCCCCAGCAGCCCTGCATCCCCCTCATCCACAGACACTTACTGGATGGACTTACCAGGGGCTTTGATAAGAGGGTCCTGGGAGACCACTGCATACAGCAGCTGAGGTCAGAGCCTGGGGGTCAGATGCAGCATAGGGTCCAGGCATCCCAGTGTGATGTTTAGGCCTCCAACCATGAGCAAGTGCAGGCAAAGGATAGGGGGCGGGGCTATGTTAGCTCCGCCATACAGAACATCCCGATGCCGGTCTGTGGAAGGATTCTAATGCTCTGCTGTCAAGAAGGTCTGGGGAGGGGATACTGTGCGGGGGACAGCAACTGCAGGTGTTTACAGGGGAGAGAGGCAGTCAGGGAGCATGTGGAGGAAGAAAAAAAGCCTCCCACCATAAACCTACGTAACTATAAACAGCAGGGGCCCCTTCTGGAAAGGGGGCCCTGGGCAATTGCCCTGTTTGCCCCCCCCCCCCTAGCGCCGGCCCTGGGTCCCATGTAAATAACATCACTCCTCTACCTCCAGTCTTTTATACCATGCAGTCCCATGTCAATAACACCAGTCCTCTCCCACCAGTCTTCTATATAATATAGGCCCATGTAAATAACACCAGTCCTCTCGCACCAGTCTTCTAGATGATACAGTCCCATGTAAATAACTTAAATCCCCTCCTTCAGCCCCCTCCAATATATAGTCCCATGTAAATAACATTACTCCTTACCCTCCAGTCTTCTATAATATCCAGTCCCATGTAAATAACACCAGTCATATCCCCCCAATCTTCTGTAACATACAGTCCAATGTAAATAACACCCCTTCCCTCCCTTCAGCCCCTCTAACATATAGTCCCAGTTAAATGACATACCCCACCCCCCACTAAGCAGGGAGGAGGTATAATGGGGAGAACCAAATCTCCCAGCATGTCTCTGCCACTTACATTCACTCCATGGGCTCACAGGTCTCCACTGATCAGCGCTGCCTTTCTCTGCACTGGTCACATGGCAGTGACCTCATCACAGGTCCTACAACCACTACCACTGCTGAAAAGATCACATGACTATGATGTCATTGCAGGTCTTTCAGCTGTGGAGTACAGGCAGAATGGCAGCAGATTCATAGTAAGTCTTAATCAGGGCCCCATCCCTCACACCTCTGCTGGCACGGGGAAGGGCCCCCCTCCCTCTCTGGGCCCCTGTGCATCTGAACATGCTGCACAGGTGGTATGTCCGCCCCTGCCTCCATGTGATGGCGCCTTTATTCAAACACACTGCACCTACACTGAACTCCCAACAGTGCAAGTGCAGATGGCAGGTGCAGTGTATGTGACAGGACCTCTGTGTGGACAGCATAGAAGCCTTTGTAAACAAGTGGGCATACTTTATGGAATATAGAAAATGGTGCAGAATTTCAACAAAGGCTATATATTAGAAGGTGCCATATAGTCATCTTACAAACACATTGGTGAACAATAACCAGAAATTGACTTACCCCTTTTAAGATCTGTTACTTGGACAGGTCATAGTATAGTTGGGTTTTGAACCTTGGGACCCTCACTGCGAATCAGAAATAGGTTTCCTTTTCACCCTAGTTAATGAGAATGCACTAATCCTATATTCACTATCTGACTGAAATGTCTGGGGACAGTGTGGGGTCCTTGTCCAAGGGACTAAATTCTGAGCAGACCAGGAGGTAGTCTTCAATTCCAAGTGGAACTTTTGAATTAACCGAGTGGGCACTGGCTAGCGCCTAGTCTGGTAAACCTGAAATTCCATCCGTTGTTCTGTTCCGCAGCATCACAAAAAAGATAGAGCATGTCCTATTCTTGTCCGCAATTGCGGACAAGAATAGGCATTTTCTATCATGGTGGCGACCATGTGCGGTCAACAAATGGACACCGGCCGGTATCCATGTTTTGCGAATCCGCAATTTGCGGACCGCAAAACACTACGGTCATGTGAATGTAGCCTTATAGTGAGGCTACCTACATGCTTTTGGAACCTGAGTCAAAATAGATGAAAAAAGGGTTGTCATGGACAATGCTGTGCTACTCAGTCAATGCTTAGTCATTCAGCAGTTGCATAACAGATGTTTTTATGTAGCCAGGGCTTGTTCTGAACAAGACAAGGGCTGCAGTTGGGGCATGTTTTTTTTTTATCTGCAACTTAATCCAACTTCAACACATTTTGATGTCAATCTGGTGGGACTTATTGCACTCCAACACAAGTGAAAAGAAAGAATTTCTTCTAAATTTCATTACAGTGTGACTCAAGCTTGCAATTTCAATAGCACAATCAGCCATATTAAACTATCCCTGGCATTTCAGATGAGTTTTTACAGAATGTGTGTACATGAGGAATTACATTGGGGCAAATTTGTTAATCTTATTGCTCCCAGATCATGTCATAAAATGTGCCCAACATTTCTGCTGTATAAAACAAATAATCCCCTGTACCTAGTTTGCTTGTTTTGGTTTACCAACTACACAAGGACACATGGTTTCTCTGCCAATAGGTGATATAAAGTTAGAGGAAATCTGATATATTTGGTGTATCTTTAAACTGCCTAAGGTTTATGTCTACATTTTAAATAGGATCAGCTAATCTGCCCCACTATGTCTGGCCATTATGATGACAGTCGGGTGGGAGCACATATTGCGAGAGGTCAGGGACGTGTGCAAGAGACAGGTGAGGGTGACATTAGTGAGGAACAAACCAATGATGATGTTGATCCGATCGCACGTGGGAGCCTGGTGAAGAGAGGTCATCATCAGAGAATGAGGGTGGTAGCGTGCCCGTGAGACAGCAGGTTGGCAATGTACCCTTGAGACAACAGGGTGGAAGTGTGACTATGAGACAGCAGAGTAGAAGCAGTGGGAGATCTGCAGCCAAACAATAGAGGAGTACACCATCTGCTACTCTGGAGACTACCTTTGAGGAACACTGGTCCATAAAAGCAGAGACAGACAGGCATCACGCAGTGGTGGAAGGAAAATGCCATACTCAGCAGTTTGGGAATATTTCAGCAAGTCACTGGGGAACAATAGCATGGCGGTGTGCAGAATGTGTGGGCAGAAGGTGGGGTGCAGCCAGGGTGCTAATGTTGGCACAAGGCCCCTGTGTCAACACATGTAGCATCACCATAAATGCTTTGGGAAAACAGTGCCACTCATTTAGTGTTACAGCCTGATACAGTCGCTGCATCTCCCACCGGCCTGCACCCCCTCTCCCGCATTCAGGGCTCGCCATCGTCAGCAGAAGGAAGCTATCCTTCCTTCCCCTCGACTTCAACGTTGTCTATAGCTCCTGATGCTCTTCCTACTTTTTGTCACTTGTTTTGAAAGCAATTGGTCACCGAGGCAATTGCTAAAAGTCAACCAACAGCACAGGCGCTGGACATGCACCTGGCCAAATTGCTGGTACTACAGTTCCTCCCTTTCCATGTAGTTGACACCAGACACTGGTGCCTGACGAAACAGAATAGATTATGCTGCCACTAATGATCATACTGTAGTGTGCTACCACACCGGAATATTCTGCAAAATGGGCTGTTACTTATGGCCACGTGCTGCTGCCACCTACCTGATGCCACCTACCTGATGCCACCCACCTGCTGCCTCTGTAGTTCCCCAGAGTTGTACTACCATATTTACTCCCTGCTACTGTCTCTAACAGGCTAACTCTAATGTCATTTGTGTATTTTTACCAGGTCCTCCTACACTGTGCAGTTATAATACTGCTATGAAACTGTTATGTTCATGTACTGTGCCTGGTTCACCAGCAGATGGCAGTGTATCTGGCAGAGAGAGATCTTTAGATAGAATTGAACTTACCATTCCATTTTCTCCCTTTTGGGCAGAAGTGGGCTAGCACTGCTTCCTGCCAAGGGAGGGGTTGCACGAAGCTATAGTCAGTTTTGATTCGACAGTGGAGCTAAAAAGACAGGAAAGATGTAGCCGTGAGGAAGTGGAAGCACCCACCTCCTGCAGCAGGAGTCTCCCTAACCAAGCAGCTCACAACGCACCATAACTCCTTACAGTGTAACTCCGGCGACGGCCGTTTCGCACGATCCCACGCTTCTTCAGACTAGGTAGTCTGAAGAGGCGCGGGATTGTGCGAAAAGGCTGTTGCCGCCGGAGTTTGCTGTTGGTGTGCAGTCCGCCCCTTCCACCATGCGAGTGAGATGCTGGTATCTTCGTGGGGCCACTATGTCATGGGGCCACTATTGTCTCTGTTACTGCTACTGCTGTTGGTCCCTATACCCACTCTGTTATGGAGCCACTATTGTCCCTGCTTATCCGTGTTGACATCATAGTTTATTTTTCCCACCTTCTAAACCATCAGAAGAACAGAAAAAAAGGATCGTATATTTTGAGCATCTGTATGGCCTCTTGCACATGGTCAGTATTTGATCAGAATTTACAAGCCAAAAGCAGGAGTGGGTCCAAATACAAATGATTCTATTATATTTTATCTCTGTTTTGGACCCACTCTTGTTTTTGGCTTACAATTACTGATGCAAAACATTGAAATACTGACTGAAAGAAGCCATTAAAGTACTGCATGCAGGACTGAACCTGATGGACATATGTCTTTTTTGGCCTTACAAACTGTGTTACTATGCTACAGCTATGGTCTTAAATGAATGAAGGAATGAATAATAATAATGATAAGAATAATAATAATGGTAAATTACACTGATACATACACTGACAAGCAAAAAAGTAACAATGTTTTGAACTCTTGATTTTCAGGTTCCATATCTCACCATCCGCTACAGCTTAGAACGTGAGACTACCATCATTTTATAGACATTGGCTTGAGTTTGCAAAAAAGTACAAATAGTGGAACTGGGTGATTTGGAGCGATGAGATGAAATCCAATAGACTGTGCTCTAATGGGTGCAAATGGGTCTGGAAAAAACAAGCAAAAAAGGGGCTAATGGATCAAGAAATTGAATGAACTGTCAAGTTCGGGGGAGAAAGCCTGATGATATGGGGTTGTTTCACAGCCAAAGGCATTGGATACTTGACTAGGATTGATGGTGGTCTAAATGCTGAGCTATATAAGAGTATCCTACAAAACAAGTTACTTTGTACACTGGAGTACTATGGGTATGAAGAGGACAACAAAGTGTTCCAGCAGGACAATGACCCAAAGCATACGTTGGGATTGGCAAACAAATTGTTCAATGACAATTAGGTACAGGTGTTGGATTGGCTCCCACAGTCCCTAGACCCAATTGAACACTTGAGGGTAGAGTTGAAGAAAAGCTGTATTTGTACCCAAGTTAGTTGACCAGTATGAACCAACAATAGGAACGTGTGGAAGAGACCTGAACAGATTTTGGTCTAGACATGCTTGAATCTGATCGAGACCATGCCCAGAAGAAAGTTGAAAGCCAAAGCCAACAAAATAATAAGATTTTAGGAGCAAAATAGTAATAATAATCTGCATAACTAATCATATGCTAAATACTTGCAAGTCCAAATTATGTATGAGATAACCACGATGATTGTCTCTAAAATGATGGTGGTCTCAGGTTCAAACCCTTTAATCAATTATGATTAACAAAGAACCCTTTTAGGGATCCATCCACGTATTGTCAGGTCTGGTCACCGGAGAACATAGGTTTTCTATGTTTTGCTTGGTATTCTGAGTTTTTGTGTGTTTCTGTTTAGTGCCTACGCCTTGCCTTTAACCATGTTCACACTGTGGGGTTGTTGTGGAGCCAACGCCCATCTTCATGTTTTGTTTGTCTACTTAGGGTTAATACTCAGGTGCTGGGCTGAGTGGCTTCTCAGAATCTGCCTCAGAATACCTACCTTCCTCTCTGCTCTTTGCCGGTTTTTGCATATCCTTGCTTTACCTGCTTGTGCGTTTGTATCGTTTGTATCCTGACTGCTTATATTTGACCCTTGGCTCGTACCTGACTACTCTACCGCCTTCCGATTTGTACCTACGTTATCTCTGGTTTTCTGACGCGGCTAGTTGACTACTCTTCTGTGTTTTGTTCGTCTCTGTTTGTTGTTCCTTATCCCTGCACCTTAGTCAGAGTAATTGCAGTCCTCGTGGTTGTCACCGTGTCGCCTAGGACACGGAGGCAAGTAGGCAGGGACAGGGGTTGGGGTGAGCTCAGGGATCACATCCCCCTTTTCTGTGTACCCCAACCTTGACACGTATCTCCTATTTTAAAATAAAACTTAACTTTTATTAAACATAACTAAATATTCAATGTACAAAAAAAGAAAATAAAATTAAAATTATCAGTTGTTGTGTCTCCTTTACTTAGTTGTATCCAGATTCAACTGGAATGTTATGCACTGTATTGAGGAAATATAAATGGATATTTTCCCTCTGAAATTATTCTAGGGCTATGCTCTGACCATTTGTGCCTGAATTAATACCAATGTCTGATTATACTATAGTAAGGGATACTATTTCTCACAAGGAACTCCTTATCATTTGGTGTTGGGGTAGAAGCATGTGCAGACTGAACGCGGTAATTGATTCCAGCCGTCAGGCGTGCTGTGCCGCTGTAAATGGGGTTGGTGGACACACGGCTATATTATCTCAGACAGGTTAATCCCTGTTCAATATCAGTCAGTTAGACTCTTCACTGACTGCCCCTAGCCCATTCAGCAGTCACACATCACTATGCTACCTTCGCGTTCCTACTCAGCTGCACTCGTGTACGCTGGAGACATGTGCTCCGCTAACCTCCTATCCCTACTGGTCACGATCTAAGCCCTATTTAATGATCCTCTTACAGCATCTCTGGGACACACAACTGGCTAAAATGTTCGCTACCACCCTCCCGACATGTTTCACCGCGTATAGCGGCTTCGCCAGGGGAAAAGGTGTATAAGGCGCGCGGGGCGCTCCACTTCCCTATTTATGAATGCATTATTCCCTCCCCTCCTGGCGTTAGCCAATCTCAATAAAGATCCACGGAATGATGAAACCCATCACCCTATGAATCTCCTTCAAGCAACACATCGTCAGCCTGGCAAGCAAAATTAGCCAATAGCATTCCATGCTCTATATATCGAAGGAATAGCTATTGTGTCTGACAGCCCATTCAGCCATTCAGAAGCTATTACGTTGTATCCATTTGTGACACTTCATTAAGGTCACTGTTTTTATGAATACCAATGCAAAAATCTCATCGTAAACTAGGAAGTGAGATGTAGCTCCTATATAGCTTCATATTCACTAACACGTGATCTTTATAGACGCTAAGTAAAAGCTATCATTATTAGAGTAGCTGTTGGCTGAAAAATCCTTTCTATAGTTCACTAATTGTCATTCAGTGATATTGTTTATCTTATATGAGATGCTAAATTCAACTTATTGTCACCCTATCATGTCACCAAATGACAGATGACATCAGGGGCGTATTGGGAACTTAAAGTGGCCCTGGAAAAAATACTAAAAGTGGCCCCATTTTGTAGTGGGGTAAAATTGATGGAAGGCAGGGCCAGTATTACCATATTGTGGCAAATTATACCACCCCAACAGAGCCAAATACTACAGTCCATCACAAAATACATCCCAAAAACTTCCAATGGCTTGCCATGAGGTGGCCCCTTGAGCATCGGCCCACCGGGAAATTTCCCTGTAAGGTCTATGGCCAATCCGCCCTTGGATGACATAATAGATATAACAAATAAAAAACAAACAAAACAAACCAGGCCCCGGTTCCTGCTAGGCTAATCATACCAGGAAATGTACGTGATGAGATACTTATACAAGTGGTGGGAGGGGAGATATTATATTGTAATTATTTTATTTTTTATTATTTATTTGATGGAAGTGGATATTCTATTTTCTTTAATAATAATGAACTAATATTACTCCTTAATTATTTACCCTCTGAAAAGTCAAACATATAAAGATGTTGCTGAGTAATTACTGGGATGTTGCTCAGATAAAGGCTGAATATGAAAAACCTTCATTGAGACCTCTTGGGCTCATGGATTTCAATCTATGGATCCATTTTGCTTCTTCTTGCAGAAGTTTTTTGTCCAGATAGTCTCAGGTTCAAAGCTGTAGTGGATGGTGAGATATGGAGCCTGAAAGTCAAAAGTTCAAAACACCCTTTTTACTCATCAGGGTATATGTCATACATACATATACCCATGAGGTTTATGAACTTAAAGGGGTTGTCTCACCATCTCATTCATTAAATGGCACTTACTATTGTATTCTGATTATCCATATTGCCTCCTTTGCTGGCTTGATTCATTTTTCCATCACATCATACACTGCTCGCATCCAGCGGTTATGACCACCCTGCAATCCTTCACCAATGGCCCTGCTTGTTCACTGTATGAAAAAGCAAAGGCCTATGCACGCTCCTGCGGTCCTGGACACCAGAAAGGCCGATGCATTTTCTTACACTGTACAAATACAGCCACCACTGCTGGATTGCAGGTTGGTCGTAACTCCTTGATACAAGCAGTGTAGAATGTGATGGAAAAATGACTCAAGCCAGGAAAGGAGGCAACATGGACAATCACAGTAAGTGCCTTGTATTAACTTTCTGCTATTTGCTGAAGGAAGACAAACCCTTTTTTCTGTTTTTTGTTGTTTTTTTTTTTTTTGTACAATTTAAGAGTGAAATAAAAGATTACACGCAATGAGCCAGAGGGGAATAAAATTTATTATTTCCTAAGAATAATTACATAAGCTTTGAAATTTGGCTATCATACACATTTGTAGTAAATATTATGTATATTTGCATATTTGAAAAGTGGATCCAAATCGTTTTCTTCTTGACTGCTCAGGTTGTTTCTAAATCAAATGAAACAAAAAAAAGGGTTAATACACACACATGTATAAGCCTTTAACCAGAGCACCGCACTTAAGAGCATTGAACCCAAGCAATGACACTGTATCTGCACATAACGTCTCAACAAGGCACTTGGTGCTGCAAATGACACTAATGGAGTCACCTCCTGGCCAATGGCGTACATTCAATAAAGGCAGACTAGGTGACTAGGGAGAGGTGGATCCAGCACTGATCTTCTTCTCTCCCTCTTACAGTCTGAGGTGAAAACCTCAGTGCTTCTGAAGACATTATTTTAGCCTCCATTGCACTGTATAAACTGAGCTCCCCCTAGTGGTGGTTGCAGACAGAGAGCTTTTTAATATTTTAAGTGAAGCACCAGATTTAATTGGTGTTCAAAATGAGCGCCATATTTTTGACGCACCTGTTTCACTTTTTCCAACGCAGAAGTAAGGCCGAGGGCAAATTTTTTTTAATGAAAATTTTTATTACTATTTTTTTTATTAAAATTTCTTCAACTTTTCAAAAATTATTAATTTATCTGAAATCCTGGGCATTTTGCTTTGCGTTCCACATTGCTTAGGAGTGTTTGACATACTCATACTGGAAAATTGGTGGGGCAGAGGAGCTCATACAAAACTTTTCTATGGGGCCCTATGAGATCTGTGCATGTCCCTGCTACTAGCTCTTGCTGACAGTCATATGAATAGATATAAAAGTTGTATAAACTAGAGAATAAAGGGACCCTGTCACCATGAAAATGTCATCCAGTTTTCAGACATCATTTTAAAGGACAGGAGATGTTGAGCAGATTGACATAACTGAATCTTTGCCCACAGAGCTATATAACTTGTAACTTATTGACTGAAATGGTTGTCAATCATTTCTGTTGAATCTACATCAAACTATGGGGGAGATTTATCAAACTGGTGTAAAGTAGAACTGGCTTAGTTGCCCATAGCAACCAATCAGATTCCACCTTTCACTTTTCACTGCTCTTCTGGAAAATGATTGGTGGAATATGATTGGTTGCTAGGGGCAACTAAGTCAGTTCTTCTTTACATCAGTTTGATAAATATCCCTCTATATATCAATCTTTTCAGCTCAACGTGCTCTATGACGTGCTGCTTGCATGTTCAATGTGACAGGTTCCCTTTAAAGTTAAAGCACTATGCAGATCCACAGATTAGAAAAAGTTTCACTGATGATTATAATGCCCTTAAAGGACTTTTCCATTAAAAATGATTCTTTAACAGGTTTCTGAAGCATGGCCCCTAAAACAGAAGATTCATACTTACCTGCTCCACACCACTCCAGTCCTCCATGCTACCTCTGGTCTCTCCATCTTTTAGACCAGGCACTATTTACATCCAGCTAGCTACAGGCATGGGCATATGCACTTCTCCAGCCAATGACTGGCTTCAGCAGTGATGTGGCCTTAAGCAGGATGTCAACACTGTAGCCATTCATTAGCTGGAGCAGTGCATGTGGCCATGTCCTAGCTAGATGGATGTAAACAGTGCCAGGACTGGAAGATGGAGAGCAGAGCCAGTGTGGAGGACTGGAGCAACGTGGAGCAGGTAAGTATGAATCTTCTGCTTTAGGAGTCATGCTGCAAGAACTTGTTAAAAAATATATATTTTTACCAAAAAGAAACCCTTTCAAAACGAAGACACTTTTAAAACATTTTTAATTATTGTGTTTACTCATTTTGGGCTTAAATTCATTTATTTCAGTTGGTCTTTATTAAAAACTATGAAATATTTATCTTCCATAGCTTTCACTTTAAGTGCATTTGCAGACTAGCAAGCTTTCTGCTTCAGACTGAATCTGTCAGGGAGCTGCTTTGACTGCCAGATCTCTAGCCCTTATCGCTAAACTCCTGACAGCTCATAAACACTCATTCAAGCTAAATTATTATGAAACTGATAAGAATTTAGCTATGTTGAGTGTCTCTGAGCTGTTAGGAAATTATAGATAAGAGCTACAGACCAACCCGTCAGAGAAGCACTTGAAGCAGAAAGCCTTGTACTCTGCTAATGCACTTTAAGCGAAAGCTGTGGAAGAAAAATTGTTGACAATTTTTAGTAAGGACCAACTGAAAACAAAAATTTTAGCCATGAAGGAGTTTAATATAATAACACAAAAATATTACCAAAGGTGTCCTTACCTTTAGTACTACAATATTTTCACATATAATGCATTTCCATCCACAACTACTGTATATTGAAAATATGGAATATTAATTATTGACATAAACAGTGTATAGAAAAATTATATCCATATCAAACCCAATTAAATAAGCATTTTGAGTTTTTTTTATAAATGTGAAAGGTCAATAGTATTTTTTTTTTATTTATTCAAAAAAACGATACCATGTCAGAATAAAGCACATCAAAACCTGCAATGTACCCTAAAAATATAACCCAAAGGGAGGTAACTGGTGTTCCATATTACAATGTCATTGTATACCAAAATTCAGACCTAGACATTATATTTACCCTTCTCAGTTCATTCTAGTGTCTATGATGGTGCCCGTGATGTCCACCGTGATGTCCACCGTAATGACCACCGTGATGACCATAAGGACGACCATAATAGCCACGGTTCCAGACTGGTCCATAGCCCCAGCCATAGTATGGGCGAACATAGCCACGATTGTATCCATACCCATAACCAGGGCCATATGGGTTATATCCGCCTACCCATCCATTTCCACTAACGTAGAAACCAGGGATTCCTAAAAGAAGATAGATAAAAAAAATCATCACAAATATTTGAAATGGATGATGATAGGATAATATGAAATCAAATTATTTTGAAAGTCTGTGCCCATGCTCTGCTAATGGGAGCAGTGTCGCAGGCAGAAAATTTACAGGGCTGGGCTAAATGTCCAGCCCTGTCAATCCTGAGGCAACTGGGTGCTTCTTCACCTGAAGGTGAAAGTGAAGAAGCCCAGCTGATGAGAAGTATCTAGTTGCTGATCTCTAGAGTGTGTGTGTGGATAGATAGATAGATAGATAGATAGATAGATAGATAGATAGATAGATAGATAGATAGATAGTAGGTCTTTCAGATGAACATTTACGTTCGTTAATTTGGGGGGTACTATGATAGTACTACTATCTTTTATTGGTTTTCTGTATTTGTATAACACATGGTACTATATATCTTTAGTTTATACACTTGAGATATGCAGGATTTCTTTTTTCAAAGCTATTTGCTGCAGTCAGACCATTCCACTCAGTCCCCTAGGCTCTCATATTCAGCAGGTAGCCAGCATTGTAGAACATAATAGCACTAGGTTCACATACTAGACAGGACAGGGAGACAGAAGAGGACAGTTGTCTCCTTCTGACCAGCCAACATTGCTGTTTAGCCTGCAAAACACTGTAATAAAATTATTTCAAAAAATTATTTTGGAAAATATTCACCATAATCAGCTTTTTTTATGGTGGTCACAAGTTTTAGTTGTAGTGGTATGACATTGCTGTATAATCCTGTATACAACTAGCAACAGATGTCATGGTGAGTTATATGTAAGGTCGTAGGAAAAGATTGTGACTCCTTTAATGCAGTTTTTGATGGTTCTTTTATTTAACCACAACAAGTTATATAGAACGGTTTAATCTTATTAAATGGGTATTCCCATCTCAGACACTGGTGTCATATTACTAGGATATGTCACCAATCTCAGGCGCGGGTTCCACCTCTAGGACCCACTCCTATGTCCATAACAGGGCTCCCCACACTTACACAGCCGCCTCTCCATTCACACCTATGGGACTGCAGGAAATAGGATAGGAGAAGGAGTTTTAAGGAAAGATGCTCTACACTTGTTAGCATTTGCTTAAATGAGTTATGCCATGAGCAATTTTCTTCATTTTTCAAAACAGCACCTGGATCTGAATGATTTTGTAATTACATGTAATTAAAAATTTAGCATAGCCACTGAGCTATTCAATAAAATGTATCTGTACAGCGCCACCTGCTGTTTATTCATCTTCTTTCTTGGCCACCTGACTTAGGTGGTCGCACATGCTCAGTTTAAATCTTTAGCTGCCACCACCCATATGTTCTGTTAGAAGCTGGGGCAGTCACAGGGAACAAGCTACATCAGAAAAGAGAGAGGAGAAGCCCACCGAAAAAGAACACATCTCCTGAGAAAGGACACACCCCTCAGCTGCCAACCTAAGGTAAATCTAAGGCTACTTTCACACTAGCGTTTTTAAATTCCGGTATTGAGTTCCGTCAAAGGGGCTCAATACCGGAAAAAAACGCTTCAGTTTTGTCCCCATTCATTGTCAATGGGGACAAAACTGAACTGAAGACAACGGAATGCTCCTGAAAGCATTCCGTTCCGTCTTCAGACCGGAGAACAAACCGCAGCATGCTGCGGTTTGCTCTCCGGTCCAGGCATCCGCACCAAGACGGATCCGGAATGACCCCCAATGGAAGTCAATGGGGACGGATCCGTTTGGTGTGGACACACCAGTAATCCGGATCTGTCCTCCATTGATTTCCAATGGGGGGTCATTCCGGATCCGGCATACATACACACAGACTACATACAAACAAACATACAGACATACATACAAACATACAGACATACATACATACTCACATACTCCCGGGACACCGGCAGCAGGTCTTCACGCGCCTCCTGCACGCTGCGATGACGTTTCCCCACTGCGCCCAGCAGAGGGCGCTGTGGGGAATCGTCATCACTGCGCGCAGGAGGCGCATGAAGACGTTCTGCCGGCGTCCCGGGAGTATGTGAGTATGTATGTATGTCTGTATGTTTGTCTGTATGTTTGTTTGTATGTAGTCTGTGTGTTGTTTTAATGTGTGTCATGTGTGGGGCCGGAGCGCTGCTCCGGCTCCACACATGTATAGCGTTAGCACGGATCCGTCGGCACCCTTTAGGTGCCGGATCCGTGCTAACGCTAGTGTGAAAGTAGCCTAACAGAACAATTGTAGTAACGATTGGGGGAGATCTCTGGATCCATGTGATGTACAGGGCTGGTTATAGCTTTGTTAGAAAGAGGTTGTCATGTACTATATGATGTCTGATTTTTTACATCAACAATGGCATAACCCCTTTAAGCAGACTCATCAGAACTTATTTAGAAGTCATTTTTAAATATATGAGCTAATCAAATTATGTTCAAATTTAATTCATTACTAACCAAATGAAAGATTCACAGACATGATGATCAATCCTGAAAAGTAAAGAGTTTAAGTTAATTCAAGTATCTAAATGTACAGTATTTTAGGACAGATGGACAGAACAATGTCCAACATCCATGTAGGAAAATCAAAAACAAAATGTATTCAGTTAAAGTTAAAAACCTGATGTACATTCATATATATACTTGCGCATTTTGAGCCAAGAGGGCTTTTTCTCATAGCGCACAGAATATGTTTATTTCCTTGAATAGAATGTGTCACCTATCCTTTTTTTTTGTTTCTGCTGTTTACAAGCAACACATCATTTTTTTTCTATTCAGCTTTTTATTTGCAGATTTTTGTATTCCAATTCCTGAACATGATTATGGGGCGGCCATCTTGCCTGAGCAGCATTTACAGCCATGTTTTAGGGCAGCCACATGGGCCATGGACACAATAGTGTGGAGGGGACTCGTTGACTTCTATGGGAGAGTTTTCAAGGCATGCTTTGTGACCTGTGAAGAATTCTGGAGGGTGTAGGTAAGGGGTTGTTCACATATCAGTTATTTGATCAGTTATTGCCATCAGTTATTGTGAGCCAAAACTAGGTGCGGGTCAAAAACACCAAACAGGTGCAGATCTTTTCATTTTACCTGATCTTTGGTCAGTGTCCACTCCTGGTTTTGGCTGACAATAACTGATGGAAATAACTGATCAAACAACTGATATGTAAACAACCCCTAAGCTGTGACCATGAACTATTCTGACCAATAGATGGCGTTTATTAGGTCTTGTGGTCAGTATGAAAACTGCAGGATTTTAGGATTAAAAAAAAAATATATATAATGACATGGACATTAAAAGTAACGTCATCAAAAACTCTTTCAACACATGTTTAACATAAAAACGTGAAACAATACATCATTTTCTGATGATGCATTCCCTTTAATCAATTTCTTTCCCACCAGTAGTAGGTGGGTAGAATGGTATAGCTTTCAGGACATTTTGCCTAACCTGTTGGCCAATGTTACTGGATAGGACAATAGGACTAGCTTGACCCAAATCCTCTGCTTCAGTGTAGGTTGTTTATATAATGGCAACATATAAAAAGTGAAGCTTTGGATGCTAGAAATAATAACATATATAACCAATTAGACAAAATTACTCAGCTACAAGTTCTTCACACATTTTATAATACCAAAAAACAAAAGTGACTCAGATTTTCAACCTGTTGTGTGTGAAGCCAGACCATCACCATCCCACTATTACAGCACAAGGTTAGGTGAGAAAAAGTATAAAACTAAAAAAGATTAAAAAAAACATAAATGACTACTTTCACTACATATCACTGGCTCACAGTCACTATTGTTAATACTCTTAATGTTAGAGCCATTTACTTCCAAAAGTCTCATCTAGTGTTTTAGACATTTTAGGCAGTGCCTAAAATTCAATGATCTCTGGTATAAAAATCTGAAAGAATGTAAGACAACTAAAAGTTTAAGCTTAAAGGGCATCTGTCAGCAGTTTTGTGCCCATAAAACTGGCTGACCTGTTACATGTGTACTTGGCAGCTGAAGGCATCCATGTTGGCCCCATGTACATATGTGCCCGCATTGCTGAGAAAAATGATGTTTTAATTTATGCTAATGAGCCTCTAGGAGCAACAGGGGCATTGCCATTACACCTGGAAGCTCTGCTCTCTCTGCAACTGCCGCGTCCTCTCCACCTTGATTGACAGGGCCAGGAATTATCAAATTTTCAGTGCCTGGCCCTGTCAATTAAAGTGCAGAGGGCATGGCAGTTGCAGAGAGAGCTGAGAATCTAGGTGTAACAGTAACGCTCTCATTGGTCCTAGAGGCTCATTTGCATATAGTAAAAGGAAATTTTTCTCAGTAATCCATGCGCATATGAACATGGGACCAACACAAATGCCTTCAGCTGCCAAGTGCAACATAGGCACAAATCTGCTGACAGATGCCCTTTAAACTTTTAGACAGGCTGTCTATAAATGCATCATCTTTGTCATCCAACCTGATACACTGTTAGGCTATGTTCATACAGAATTCTTTCGGTGCAGATTTTTGGCGCTCAAAATGGCTTGCAAATTATCTCCCTTGATTACAGTAAGAAAACAGCTTCTTAATTTACACAGTGCTTTTTGTCTGCTCTTGGTTCTAAAAACTGTGTTGTGTAAAAAAAAAATAAAAACAAAAGAGATACGAACATTAGTGTTGCAGATTCCACATCAAATCCATACTCAAACTTCCCATGGGCAGGAAATGGGCAGGCTCAAAAACCATTGTCAAAAACCACGCTGGAATAAAAAAAACTAAACTAAAAAAAAACATGCAGACTACTGGGGTCATTTATCAAACTGGTGTAAAGTAGAACTGGCTTAGTTGCCCATAGCAACCAATCAGATTCCTCCTTTCATTTTGGACAGCACCTTTGGGAAATGAAAGGTGAACTCTGATTGGTTGCTATGGGCAACTAAGCCAGTTCTACTTTATACCAGTTTGATAAATGACCGCATACCTGTATAACTAATAGTACATCCGGGTCAATATCTTTACAATTGTTTTAGGAACTTCAAAATATAATATCATCCTAGGCCCCCCAGAGTAGTGAACACCCAGTATACAAAAGGTTGATAGATCCGAACAGCAGAATGAATAAAAGAAAGCATAAAAGCATATAACTGCCCATGCTACATACCAGATCCTAGAACCTGCAAATAAAATAAGTAAAATAAAAAGGAGACGGCTGCTTTTATTTATTTATAACAGGGAGGAGTCAAATCCACAGGGCAGGTACTTAGCTTTCTAATTTTCTAATCCACATATAGGTTAGTTTTATTAGGGAACAGATTTTTACCCGCCCTAAATTAATTTTCAAAGCATTCACCGTCTCTGAGACATCGCTTTAATTGGCGCAATAACAAGATTAGCAGCACAACATGCTGAAATCGTTGTGATAATACCTAACACACCTGTGAGATATGTGTATGTTATGTGTGGCTCCATTGTTACAGCCGCATGAATAGCTATGGAAATGGACAGATTCATCCCTTGCATATTTCAGCATTTCAATATGAATGATGTTTGCATGTCTTCTGTACGGTATTTTTTTAATTAACACGTGTTCGCATAGTTGTACATAATGGTACCTGCCCCAGGACGAAAACATTTACGGTAAATCTTCCTCTTATAGTCTGAAGTTAGTTGTACCAGCCTGTTATGGGCCTTCATGGCCGCATTGCTCGTTTATTTGTCTTTAGGGTTTTTTTCGTTTGTTTTTACACACCAGTTTCGTGGAGTCATAACATTTGTTCCGAAAATATACGGTAGTTGTATGCAATGGCTTGGACGAGTTGTAGTTTTTGGGATACTTAGAGTTTAGATAAATTTTATTTAATTTTTTTAAATTTTGAAAATGGTAGCGCAATGGTAGAAAGCTAAGTACCAGCAGGGCTCAGCAAAAACTCTTCCGTTACTGATAATACAACCATCTGCATCCGTTATGAACGGATCCGGTTGTATTATCTTTAACATAGCCATTACAGATGAACACTATTGAAAGTCAATGGGGAACGGATCCGTTTTCTATTGTGTCAGATTGTGTCTGTTTTGATCCGTATCCCACGACGGAAAGAAAACCGCAGCATGCTGCTGCTCTCCAGTATGGGAATACAACCAAATGGAACGGAATACATTTTGGAGCGTTCCGTTCCGTTACATTTTGTCCTCATTGACAATGAATGGAGACAAAACGGAAGAGTTTTTTTGACGGACCCTATGACGAATCTCAATACCGGAAAATGTAAACGCTGGTGTGAAAGTAGTCTTAGAATATCAATAAACGTAATTTATTTCATTTTTTTCAGTAAAAAAATTAACATTATAAATTCTATAGATTCATTCATTACGCACACAGTGATCTATTCCAAGCATTTATTTCTTTTTATGTTGATGATTATGTCTTACAACCCAAAAGCCAGTTTCTCAGAAATTAGAATATTTTATATTTAGAAAATATTCATTTTATTTATAATATTATATATAAATTATTTTTAACACAGAAATTTTGACCTATGAGCAATATGTACAGTAAATGCACTCAATACTTGGTTGGGGCTCCTTTTGTATGAATGACTGCATCAATGCGGCGTGGCATGGAGGCGATCAGCCTGTGGCACTGCAGAGGTGTTATGGAAGCCCAGGTTGCTTTGATAGCGGCCTTCAGCTCGTCTGCATTATTGGGTCTGGTGTCTTTCAACTTTCTCTTAACAATACCCCATAGAGAATCTATTAAGGTCAGGCGAGTTTGCTGGCCAATCAAGCACAATGATACTGTAGTTATTAAACCAGGTATTGGTACTTTTGGCAGTGTGGACAGGTGCCAAGTCCTGCTGGAAACTGAAATCAGCATCTCCATAAAGTTTGTCAGCAGAGGGAAGCATGAAGTGCTCTAAAATTTCCTGGTAGACGGCTGCGCTGACTTAGGACTTGATATAACACAGTGGACCAACACCAGCAGTTGACATGAATCGCCAAACCATCACTGACTGTGGAAACTTCACCCTGGACCTCAAGCAACTTGGATTGAGTGCCTCTCCACTCTTCCTCCACCCTCTGGGACCTTAACTTCCAAATGAAATGCAAAATTTACTTTCATCTGAAAACAGTCCAGTCCTTTTTCTCCTTAGCCTAGATAAGATGCTCCTGATGTTGTCTCTGGGTTATAAGTGGCTTGACACAAGGCTTTAAGTGTTTTGCGACTCGCAAAGCTCAGATCCACAAAACACGGATCCTGTCTCAGTGCATGCCACCATTTATTTTTTATCTTCTGTAGAAATATCCTATGCTTGTCCACAAAAGGGGGTTGTGGAATAAACATGCACTGTCCCAATATTTTGTGGCTCCATTGAAATTAATGTGGATAGAAACCACGGGCATTAGCCTTTACTTTGTGGTTTTCAGTCAGAAACTCTAAATCGAAACCATATCATAGGTTTATATTATGACAAGCATACCTTTATAGCTATAACACATTAGCGGCACGCCATATAAAACTTAAGCACACATTTAATTATCTCAGTGATATGCATTCCAAAAATAATTTGATTCTTGAGTCCTGACTAAACATCCTCTTCATTACAGGGGATCTCCACCCACTTAATTCAGATCTTCTTATTGATAATAAAATGCTTTGCGCACCATTGCTATTCGTTTTCCAGACAGGTTTATCAATGGATTGTTTACCGAGCATTAAAAAGTGTTAAGTACATGCACGAAACTCAAAACAACAGTGTAAGCCATGACTAACACAATGGAAACCTGCTTCATAAGCATGAACACTATTAAACTAGCGACAGATATAACAAGATAGTTGTGGACTGAATGATTGTTCTGATGACACCTTGGGGATAAGTGGCTGCCAAACACCTCTGACAGCCTCATATAGCAAACAGAATAAATTGAAATCCAGGTTACCTGATCTCATTACGAATATGGTTAGCTTTAAAAGGGTTCCCTCACCACAGACAAACTTTTTAAAAAAGGACCCATCAGCTCCCCTGACATGTCTGTTATAGTAACTACTTGCATTCCCCCCAAATCTGGAGCATCTATTCTTACGACTCCATGTTGTGCTATTCCTTTATTCCCTTCAGAAAGTATGAATGAATTACCTGCAGTTTGCAATGAAGTTCCATCTGAGTGTTCCAAATGTACCAAATGTACCAAATAGAGTAGCCACACCTCCAGTACAAATTTACAAACAAAAAAAGGGGGATTTCAGTCAGCACATCCCAGTGCGCAGGTGCACGTTGCTATGGCTAAATGCACAAGGAAAGGAAAATACATACAATGCAATGGCACACTGCCAACCAGTGTGTGGCTACTCCATTTGGTCATGCACTCCTTACTAGCACGTCTGCCCCATAGGCTGATTTTAATTAGTGTAACTATAAACCTGAGTGGACTCGGCATGCATGTTAGCACCTGCATCCCTGAATTAGTGCAGGCCTTTGAAGCACCAGAAATGGCAAAAGGAAGAGTGGATCCAGCATGTGGAACCAACACCCCCTGATTATACGGAAGCCAAGGTTCGCACATAACAGGTAGGAAATAGTGCTAGGTTCCCGTCTTACAGAGATCACCTTGTCGATTTGGTGGACGGGCTCAGATAATTTTGTACAAAATATATTTGCCAAGAATCTCTAATTTACTAAACAAGCATAGCATTAGCTTCAGAATACCTCATATCATTATGGCATTTTGTGCTTTATCTGGTTGGCAGTGTGCCGTTGCATTGTATATATATTATAGTAGCCTGAAAAAATATTTCATATGAGATTATTGATAGGTATATGGAAAAATCTCTGCCAAAACTTAAAGAGATTCTGTCTCTCTCCAAAATCAGTTTCAAAGTAAGAATACCACCATGGAGGATACAGGCTCTGAAACATAACCGTACCTTCTTGTGAACATCTCATAGTCTAATCCAGAGAATGCTTCTTTTATTTTAATGCAAATAAGATTCTTGGTGCACTGTGGGGGCAGATGTTCCATCTGGTGCACCTGGCTTCCCCTCTGTCATCACTACTGGCTAAGAAATCACAGGGGCTGTTAATAAAACAACAAAGAGAAGCGCTGGGTGATGTTACCATGAAGCAGTGGCGAACCAAACGGAGCATCTAGCCTACAATATACCGAAAACATTATTTGCATAAAAATTAAATCATTTCACAAGGTTAGAGGAGCAGATTTTCACAAGAAAAGTATGGTTATGTTTCGGGGAACATACCCTAAGTGGCACTATGCTTACTTTAAAACCAATTTTGGAGGTGACCCTTAAGTTATTTCTTGCAAGTGATCTTCAAGCAACTCCCTGAACAATATTGGCCATGGAATGTATTCAATATGAATGGTTACTCCTGCATGTGGGTCGATAGATGGATCTCTGGTTTTCAGTAATGGGCATCCTGAAACAATACATTTTTGGCCATTATCAATTTGGCTTTGTAATTATCCTGATGAAGGGGGCATTTCGCCCTTGAAACGCGTCGACTAAATAATAAAAGGAATACCATTACTTACCTTGAAGACTCTTCTATATGTTGGCAGCGCTGAAAGATTGGTTTCCTGTTTTTCTTCACTTCATTTTTCTTCAACTGTGGAAAATTACCAGCTTCTCATTATTAGGCTACTTTCACACTAGCGTTATGGAATTCCGGTATTGAGCTCCGTCATAGGGGCTCAATACCGCAATAAAACGCTTCAGTTTTGTCCCCATTCATTGTCAATGGGGGCAAAACTGAACTGAAGACAACTGAATGCTCCTGAAAGCATTCCGTTCCGTCTTTAGACCGGAGAGCAAACCGCAACATGCTGCGGTTTGCTCTCCGGTCCAGGCATCCGCACCAAGATGGATCCGTCATGACCCCCAATGAAAGTCAATGGGGACGGATCCGTTTGGTGTGACACAATGATGAACGGATCCGTCCTCCATTGACTTTCAATGGAGTTCATGACAGATCCGTCACCTGCACACATACACATAATACACACATACAGACATAGACATACACATAAACATACACAGACATATACACATACAAATACACATACACACTTACATGCACCCCGGCAGGTCTCCAGAGCGCAGGAGGAACAGGATGGCGCGCACAGAGGGCGCTGTGGGGACTCGTCATCTGTGCGCGCCGTCCTGCTCCTCGGGCGCTCTGGAGACCTGCCGGGAGCATGTAAGTATGTATGTGTATTTTAGTCCTGAGCTGGAACGCCCTAGTAAATATGCCTGTTTGGCTGATATTAGGGATGAAAGCCCAGGACCAGTGACACTGGGCCGTTTCTCCTAGAAACCAGGAGGATGACCGCTGCAGGAAGGATGGGAAAAGGAGAGCAGCAAATGCCAGACAGATGCTGGTGGTAGGGGACTCTATTATTAGGCGGACAGACAGGGTCATCTGTCGCCGAGACCGTGAATGCCGAACAGTGTGTTGTCTCCCGGGTGCTCGGGTTCGGCATATCGCGGATCAGATTGACAGATTGCTGGGTGGGGCTGGGGAAGACCCGGCGGTCATGGTCCACATTGGCACCAATGACAAAGTCAGGGGGAGATGGAAGGTCCTTAAAAATGATTTTAGGGAACTAGGAGAGAAGCTCAAGTCCAGGACCTCCAAGGTAGTGTTTTCAGAAATACTACCAGTGCCACGAGCGTCACTAGAGAGACAACGGGAGATTAGGGAGTTAAATAAGTGGCTCAGAGGCTGGTGCAGGAAGGAAGGGTTTGGGTTCATGGAGAACTGGGCCGACTTCTCTGTCGGCTACAGACTCTACAGTAGGGACGGGCTGCACCTTAATGGGGAGGGTGCAACTGCCCTGGGGGAAAAAATGGTTAGACGGCTGGAGGAGCTTTTAAACTAGGATCTGGGGGGAGGGTGGGGGGTAATACTAATAAGGGGGTAGATAGTGTATAGGGATGAGTGAACCGAACCGTAACGAACCAGATTCGTTACGAACTTTGCAAAAAGTTCGTTTCGTCACCGAACTTTTGAAAAGTTCGTAACGAATCTGGTAAAAAAAAAAAAAACGGTAACGCAAAACTGTAATTTTTTCACAGAATAGACCAGGATACAAGGGATTATTACTCCTATAATCCCTTGTATCCTGGTTTTCTGTGAAAAAAAAAATTTGTGATGTTACCCCACAGCCCCTGAAGTGCCTGAGCACGCCGACATCTTGCCAGTGCGTCTCAAGACTTCAAAGGGAGAGGAGATAGACAGAGAAAAGATTAGATAGATAGACAGAGAAAAGATATAGATAGATAGATAGATAGATAGATAGATAGATAGATAGATAGCCAAACAAGTAGATAGATACAGGGAGAGATAGAGAAGGAATAGAAAGGGTTAGTGAGAGAAGCAGGAGAGAGGAAGAGAAAGCTAGATATAGAAGATAAGGTGATAGATAGGGAAAGAGGCTGAGAAAGCAAGAGATAGGTAGAGGTAGGGAGAGAAAGTCATATAAATAAAAAAAATTGTGAGATCTAGGGATAGATAGGGTAATAAAAAAAGAAATACTGAGTGTCACGCGAGGTCGGCGTCGAGCTCCCTCTGCACGACATCGCCGACCTCTCCGCC
>ONZH01022856.1:0-19053 GCA_900303285.1 Rhinella marina | reverse complement strand
TAATCATTTTGCTGCAAGGAAAATAGTTGTATAAGTGAGTCCGTTCCTGAAATGTGATGTTACTTACAACTTAGATTTATCTTCACCACTAAATCACTTTCACTATAACATTATGTTTTCTATTATTTGGAGCAGGGGGGGATTCAAATTTTTAACCATAGGTTCCATACTCAACTGTGGACACGCGGTGTCACGACACATGTTTACATATACATACACCGTATATATGCAACACACATACATATAAATACACCATATACATGGTACAGATACATAAATACAGCATATATATGCTACACATACATAAATACACTATATACATGGTACACATTGTGGGGGTTTGCTCTGGTGGACACTTGGTAGCTGTGCAGGAAGCAGGGACACAGACAGGTGACAGTCCAAATCAAATGTTTTTATTTCACACTTTCTTAAACAAACACAAACATAGCCTTAACCCTTAGACTCCCAGCGCCGTACATGTACTACTACGGCGCTCTGATCGGGTGGGCGCAGGAGCTGCGCTCGCCCGATCAGCTGCAGGGGTCTGGCACCAGCATCGGTGAAATTCAGTGCATTAACCCTCACATGTGCGATGTCGGCACTGGGAGCGAGAGCCTATCGGGTCCCCGCGCTGCTGTGACGGGGACCCGATGGCAGAGAAGGCAGCCCGATGCCTTCCTTAGGCATCGGGCTGCCTTCTACGGAAGCCTGTGAGATCCAGCCCCCTGGATCTCACAGGCAGAAAGCTGTAAGTGTATTACACTGTGTAATACACTTACAGCCAATGCATTATAATATAGTAAAGTATAGTAAAGTATTGTAATGCATTGTGCAGGGGATCAGACCCCCAAAAGTTAAAGTCCCAGACTGGGACAAAAAAATAGAGTAAAAAAAGAAGTAAAATAAAGTTTAACAAAAAAAAATAAAAGTTTCAAGTAAAAAAAAAAAAGCGTCATTTTCCCAAACAAAGTTCAAAAAAATTGTAAAAAATAGAGAAAAAAAGAAAAGCAGGCATATTAGGTATCGCCGCATCCGTATCGACCGGCTGTATAAAAATATCACATGACCCACCCCGCTAGGTAAACCGTAAAAAATTAAAAATTAAAACAATGCAAAGAGACAATCGGCCAAAAACTAAAAAAAAAATGGCTCTCAGAAAATGGCAACACAAAAAAAGATTTTATTCTGTTCAAAAATGCATCTAATGCTTAAAACTTAACAAAAATAAAAATGTTAGACATATTGGGTATCACCGCGTCTGTAACAACCTGCTCTATAAAAATATTACATGAGATGGCCTCCCAGGTGAATGCTGTAAAAAAAAATTTAAAAAAACTATGCCAAAACAACCATTTTTTTCCCTCTTGCTTCACAAAAAGTGTAATAGCAGGCGATCAAAAAGCGTATTTACCCCAAAATGGTACGAATCAAACCGTCATCTCGTCCCGCATAAAAATTAGACCCTACCTGAGACAATCGCCCAAAAACTAAAAAAAATATGGCTCTCAGAAAATGGCAACACAAAAAAAGATTTTATTCTGTTCAAAAAGGCATCTAATGTGTAAAACTTAACAAAAATAAAAATGTTAGACATATTGGGTATCACCGTGTCCAAAACAACCTGCTCTATAAAAATATCACATGATTTGCCCCTTCGGGTGAATGCTGTTAAAAAAAAATTAAAAAACTCTCAAAACAGCTATTTTTTGGCAGACGACCACACGCTCCCACGATCCACCAAAGGCCGTGATCAAGGTCCAGGATGGACCGAAACGTTGGCCTTGTATGTTGATACATGTGACAAATGTGGATACTAATAAAGAAGCATCTTGTCAAAATACTAAATATATCGAGTGCCGTGATTTACATTCACTGAATTTTGGGATTTCCCTATCATTGAGCACCGTAAAAGAGGAGTGCCAACCAAATATTGTAAAATAATGTATGTACTGTGTGACATGTGTGGGGCCAGAGCGCGGCTCCGGCCCCACACATGTCCCTGCGGCAGCACGGATCCGGCAGAACCCTTCACCTGCCGGATCCGTGCTGCCGCTAATGTGAAAGAGGCCTGACACAGACAACACAGGCTATCAATCCTGCTTATCGTGTGTCTGAGTTAACCTGTTGGTTCCCAGAAACACACCCAAGGCTTACCACACAGCAGTTAACCATTTCAGTGGCAGATATCAGTTTTCCCAAACCATGTTTTTTTTACAACATACATAAATACACCATATACATGGTACACACACATAAATACACCATATATGTTGTAAATATACATAAATACACCATATACATGGTACACACACATAAATACACCGTATACATGGTACACATACACATAAATACACCACATATACATGGTACACATACATAAATACACCACATACTGTATACACAACACACATACCACTCAACTTTTAAAAAGCCTAAGGAGCTAAACTATGGAATGCACGGGCTCCTCTCCAGCTGCTCTTGCGTTGCATGTTGTGATTAGAGATGAGCCAAGTTTTATAAAATTCGATTCGGCTGCTTTGCTGAATTTTACAAAAAAATCTGTTTTGTGACTAATTACTTTGTCATGAAGCGCTTTTCTTTGTAAGTAGTGAAGGCAATTAGAGGAAGATGTGATTGTGCCGCCACCCATCATTGTACCTCTCAGATGCCGCCTTCATACATAATCGCCGTCATAATCGCCATAATCGCCAAGTCGATTTGCATAAAACTTTGTTTCAATACTGTACAGAGCAGGAGCTCCGTACAGTATTAGAATATATTGGCTCCGATGAGCCGGGGTTATTACTTCGCAAAGTCTCACCAGACTTTGCGTAATAACTTCATAAGTTGATTTTGACTGTAAAAAAACATTTCCCGAACTCAGGTTCTGATCCAAGTGGTAATAACTTCGGCTCATTGGAGCCAATACATTCTAATACTCTACGAAGAAGTCACTCTGTACAGTATTGAAACAAAATTTTATGCGAATCGTCTTCGGAGGTGTCATGCGAAGTCGATTTGCTCATCCCTAGCAATAATCCAGAATTACATTTTTTAAAAAAAACAAATATAATAATACCTACTTCATTTTCTCGCAACAGGCCGGGCGCGAAATCTCCCTTGGCCTGAGATGCCGTCAACACACTGGCCGGTGTGGTGACGTCACAAGTCACCACGCATGAGATTTTTGCCGAGATCTTCAATCAAGATGCGAGCAAATGGAGGAGGTATGTTTTTTTTTTTTGTTTTTTACACTATTTCAGGTTAAATCGATTTGCTACTGCTAAGCACAAGGGAATTCGGCTTTACGGCGAATCAAATTTATCCTGAAATTCGGATCACTTCGATTCGCTGATTACTAGTCTTCTATAACATATTACAGTGTAGGTAATACTTCTCAACCAGTTCAAGACCAGGCCACTTACCACTACCACCAACCTCCCACTTCCAGTCCAGGTGCTTTTTCCATTTTTTTTTAGTACATGCGCATTTGAAAGCCATAACAATTTTTTTCCCTTCAGAAAAATGTAAATAATTTTTGCTCCTTTTTTCATTAATACATGGGGCTTTATTTTTTATCTCTTTTTTATTTTAGTATTTTTTGTTTTTAGGAATAATAGAAAAATTGAGGGGGAAACAGTCTGTTTTTTTACAATTTTTTTTATTTATTTTTTGTTAAGGGCACAATATGCAGCTGAAATGTTTGTTTTAATTATGTCTCCTAACATTCGTAAATATGACTTCGGATCCATGTTTTAAAATGGTCTTGAAGTTTAAAAATCGATGGCCGAAGTTATTCAACAAAGTCTCGTGATACTTTGGTGATAACTCACTTCGACTCACCGGAGCCCATACATTATAGTGCAGTACGGTGACCATATTAAAATGAAGTTTGGAGTAAATTGACTTCGGATCTAGGATAAAAAAGCTCGATTTGCTCATCATTAGTCCTCATGACTAGTTGCCACATCCCTGGCCACCAAATAGTTTTCTTGTGTGATCCTAATAAAGTAGACATCAGACCTGTCACTATTAATGACAACAGGGCCTTGGACATCATATAGTACATGGCAATATCTTTCTAACAAAGCTAGAATCAGCCCTGTACCTCACATGGATCCAGATATCTCCTCATTCATTGCTCCAATTGTTCTGCTAGATTTATTTCAAGCTGATAGTTCAGGGGCTTTGTCTTTTCTCAGGGGTGTGTCCTCCTGTCAGCTGCAGCTGATGGCAGTTGAAGGATGGAACTGAGCATGTGCGTCCATCTCATTGAGCAGGACAGAGAAATTAGAAAAAGAACAAACAGCAGGTGGTGCTGTACTGATAGATTTTATTGAATAGCTCAATGGCTATGCTAAATTTTTAACTACATGCAATTAGAAAAGTATTCAGATCCACGGGCTGGTTTGAAAACTGTAGAATATTTTTCGTGTGGCAACCTCTTTAAGAGACAATGCATCTACTCTTTGAACAGTTATACATGCTGCTTCTTAGACTTTTGGAGACCAAACAAAATATGATGCTACATGCATCTGAATCAATCTCACAATTTTGGTGTTGTGCACTTAAACAGAATATTTCTTCATTTCCTGTATAATGCGTAACACAATGCATCTCCTCGGCTTGGAGAAACTCGAGACCTCTTAACTCAATCCCCTCCTGTAAATTCGTAATTGAAGTCTGGGCATTAATGGAAAATATGCAATATATTCAATTAAGGTGTTTTAAGAAAATGTTGAAAATGTATTACTCGAGCTGAAGAGCTTTGAACACAACAAAGAGGAGCCTAGAGACCACTGATGGGAAATCTGACGTGTAGGACTAACAGTGTCCGGTGCCTGTAATAGCTGCAAATGAAGGCAATCAATAGGCTGGACAAAATATCTTGGAGTGTTAGATGTCCCTAAATGAGTACAGATGCTACATCTTCATCCGAACTTCTTTGATCACACGAGGAATATTAAAGGCATTTCTGTCCCTTACAAAGCTTGACACAAGACACAAGAAAATGCCGTAGGCCTAGAAGGTCAAATTAACCTTGTGGTTTCACAGCAAAGTGCAGTGGGAGACGGCGGAGGGTCCGATATTCTGAAGTTTTTTACTTGTGTAGTCAGAAAGTCTGGCCGGTATCTATGATCCAGGCATTAGCAACCGAGGAAGAAGCGTTAATGGGGTTTAAGGAAAAGATTGGTAACCTAATATTGGAGAACCAGTGCATCTGTCACTTCTCTCTTCATTAGGTTGATTAAACTGTCAAAATGGAAGGAGACTGAATGCTGGAAATGATTGTTGCACTTGATATTAAACAGCGATCGCAATTCTGCTTGTCCTTCTCCCTTGATAGTAAGACTCAGTTTAAGAAGATGCAAATATCTGTCTTGATAGACCTTTACTTTGGGAATATAAATTACACACAGGGCGCCGTTTAATTACCAAATAAAATCTTGCTTAATTGCCCTATGGAGGTAAATCATTTTGTAAAAAACCATGATGCATTATACATGATACCACCAGGGACTGAAGCAGGGATCTTCACAAAAATCTAAAATTAAAAACAATAGGAATATTGTCTCAGGCTTTCAGAAATGTAATCTCTGGTGACTCATGACCGGAAGGCCTGTCATGGGCAAAAGTCAGATCTGGCACCATGATGAGCATTTTTATAACAGGGAGCACAGGGATGCTGTCACATTCTATCAAAAGTTGATGATGATATGGTACCACAGAGTGGCAAAAACTACAATAAGGCCTCATGCAGTTATAAACACTGGAAAGCAAAGAGGCAAAATTGAAAAATTCTTCTAGATCTCAATGCCTAAATTGGCTGGGTCCCCATTTAAAGGGGTTCTCCAGGAATTAAAAAAATGAAAATACTTATTTTATAATAAATATATTCACAAAAATACCTTTCATTAGTTATAATGGCTTGTATTGTCTGGGGAGCAATCATCAGGAGAAATAAAATGGCCGATGTCCTATCAGTACACACAGAACCTGTCCTAATCACACAGCAGGACAAGTTACTTCACAACACTGAGGTAAAGAGCTGCCCCATCCTCCTCTCTGCTCTACTTGTCAGGAATCATGATCCTGAATACAGGTGAATCTCTGTGGCTAATGAGCAGCAGCACTTGTATGCAGTCTCCATTACCATAGCAACACATTACCAATGTCTGTCCTGTCTGTCCTCTCTGTACTTCATGTCTCTTCATGAACTAAATTCCTCAGAGATTCAGCTAAACTTCTTATCATCTGTATTCAGGACCATAATCTCTGACAAGCAGAGAAGAGAGGAGGATGAGGCAGCTCTTTAGCTCAGTGTTGTGAAGTAACTTGTCCTGCTGTGTGGTTAGGGCAGGTTTTGTGTGAACTGATAGGACATCAGCCATTTTGTTTCCTCTGATGATAGCTCCCGAGAAAAAATGAGCCATTATAACTAATGAAAGATATTTGAGAATATATTTATAATAAAGTAATATTTAAGTATTCTCATTTTCTTAATTCCCGGACAACCCCTTTAAAGATTCTTAGGGATCCCAACAGTGAGGTTATCAGTGATCATGTATTTATTGTCTATCCTGTCAACAGATGATAAAAGTCAAGTGTGGGATAGCCATGCATCCTTGTAATTATAATAAATCCTGTACTAATTAAGGAAGTCTTAGCACGGAGGAGAACCAACTCATCTCATTTGAGTCTTACCAATTTTTCAGACCTGGGAGGGTAGAGGTTGCCTTGTGCGTAGTGAGCCATCAGGATTTTTTCAGGGCAAAACCATGCCTCTTACACACTTACCAGTCACAACTTTTTTACAATAGGCCCTACCCCTTTTACTGACGCTGCTACATCCCCACAGTGTGTATGTGGACGCTGAGACATCTGATGATGAAGTTCCAACTAGAGTATATCTCCATGAGGTGCTGAGAGGCGTTCCCATCTCCCTGTAAATTTGCCTACTCTTCCAGGATGTTTTCATACCTTTCATACCTTCACTACTCCTGTTTCCATAGTCCTTTCAGGGCGTGCTCCCTACATGCCTTCTGCACTTATTTGGTCCCTACTACAGGCCTTGTTCATGATAAACAGGATGGTCTCTGCTGCTGGATCCTCTCTTTCCAGGGAAAAAAAAATCAATGTTGGGTGTACCTAGAAGTTGCTACAATGGCAGCCAGTGCCCACCACTGTCTCACTCTCCAGGGCAGGCAAGGATACCATGTTACTCACCTCTCTACTCAGAATAGCAGCCAGGGGGACTCCTGAACCCTCCTTACAGCTTTTTCCAGGGCCACTTTTAAGAGTTTATCCTATCCTGTAAACATTCCCCGAAATGTCTGGGTCCCTCATACAGAACATACCACGGATCCCTGCACAGCCGCCGCTTCATCTCCCCTTGTGCAGATCACAGCATCCGGCGATAGTGGGTGCAGGCAAAAGCAGGCTGCGACGGTGACTTGCTCCCCTAGCGTCACAGGGCAGGTCATCGTCATGGCCTACCATTGGCTGCACCCCCCATCGTCAGATGTTGTGATCTGCACAAGGTGAGATGCAGTGGCGGCCGTGCAGGGATCCAGAGGGACCAGGTATGTATGTTCTTTATGAGGGCCTTAGGGATTTTGGAGGGTGTTTACAGGATCAAATAACCCCTTTAAGCACCTAGTATAACCCCTTTAAGCACAAAGTAGCCACTGATATGTATGGCTAGCCCCTCTGATCTGATTCCACAGGAGATCTATTACACCTTAAAAAGGTACTGCTGGCTATGATAGAAAGATGTCAATATACACAGAGCATCACAGCTTGCTGAGTATAGGCTGCATAGCCACACACTGGTCAGATTGCCCATGCTGACTCCCATCCACCACAGTAGCACCTACAATTGTCACATCAGCATCAGAATCCAACTATAGAGTAATGGAAGAAGGTGACCTGATGAATCAACCCGTTGGATGAGCAATGTTCTTCTGGGATACCTTGGATCCCGGAATGATGTGGATGTGACATGTACCACCTATCTAAACATTGTACAGACCCAGGGCATTTGCTTCTTTCAGTAGAATAATTCCCTAAGTACAGTGCAAAAATTGGTGAGGAATCGTTTGAGGAACACAACAAAAACTTCAAGGTGATGACTTGGCCTCCAAATTCTCCAGATCTCAATCCAATCGATCATCTGCGGCATGTTCTGCAAAAACATGTCCGATCCATAGAGGCCACTCCTCACAACTTAAAGGATCTGCTTCTAATGATTTGGTTCCAGATACAACAGGTCACCTGTGGAGTTCATCTTGTCTCTTTGGGCCAAGTGATTTTAATGTTATGGATAATGTTATGGATTCAGTGTATATAATAATTGACGAAGCAAGCTCTCATAAACCTTAATTAATTTTTTCTGTTATGATTATCAAAATTCTTTATATGTTTTAGTTACATTTAGTTAATAACATCTACGTTTAACCTACTGGGGAGGAAGCGTCTGGCTAATAGATATATAGAGTATAATGCTGTGGAGCTTTGGTTGGGTCTTTGCCACATTACGTACATCTGTGTTCTGTATTGGAGAAATCTCCTTTAGGACAGAGAAGGCTGTTATCACATCTGCCCTCAGCTTCCTTGCCCTAGGCAGAATATGTTCAGTGTGGATAATCTTTTCCTGTTTCTACCTGTTAATCCTCTCTTCATTTCCTGTTGTCCTCTTCCATAGTATGAACACAAAGCATTGCACTCATTTGCTCCTTGACGGGCCATACGATGAGCATAATCCGCATTCAGCTCTATTAACTTATTGCTAATAGATGAAGTATTCACGTCTAAAAGTCTTTCACTTCATTCCGTGATGTTATATTAAAGGGGGTTATTTTAGTGAATAAAGTTCAACCAGAGGAGGAACAGGTTCAGTTTTCTAAAAACAAAAATCAAGTTTTCTTGCACAGTTGTACGAAGCCATGGAGAAGTCTATGGGGTCATACCTTACAGAGGCATACAACCCATATTTATTTCGGCAGTTTTTGTTCATAAACTTGGACCCAAAGATTCCGAATTTGTGCAGTCAACCAAAATCTGAAAATGTAGGCATAGTTCACTGGAGGGGACATGGCCTAAAATTTTACATTTTAATATTTTATATTAGATATTAAGGACCACATTTATTTTAGACGCTAGTCTTAATAAGGACCTGCGCTGACGGAAACGCCGGAGTTATGAAGAGGTGCCTTGCCTCTCCATAACTTCAGCGCATCCTCTGCCAGTTCTAAGTCTAGGAGAGCTTCCAAGCTGTCTTACATTTATAACTTTTTCTACGCCTAAAACATGAATGGGGAGAAGTCGCAGATAGCAGTGCAACTAACCATTGTAACACCATCTGCGTCTGAAATTTTCAGTATAATAAATGACCTTCTAAATTTATTAATGTTTAGTCTACTGAATCAATATAAACAAAATTTGGGTTTGTTACAACTAAATCAGAACAATTTGGTTGATATCTCTAAATTTTAGAATTGAAGGTGCTCTGGTATGCACCTTTTAATAAAATTGGTGAAATTCTTTCCAACAGCCCTTTTTGACTGGTAGATTGGTATAGGAAACACAAGCCAGAGATCTTCTCTGCCAAAAATAATCTGACAAACAAAAAACTTGTACTAAGAGCCACAATATACCCTATTACTGAGATAAAATGTGCCTGGTATACTGTATGGTACCATAGACTTGGTACCATAAAAATGTGACAGGCTCTGTTGAATTCCAAGGTAACTCTCATTTACGATATGCTACCACAACTGATTTTTTTCTTTCTAAAGAGCTTCTGTCTCCAAAATCATTGTAGTGAAACAGGCTGATCTCCGACATGTGCGCAGGTCAGCAGAAGCTAACAGTCTTGGTCCCATTCCCATCTGTGGCTTTATTTCCAAGAAAACTCAACTTTTAATATAAGCAAATGAGCTTCTAGGAGCAATGGGGGTGTTGGCGTTACTCCTAGAGGTGTTGTTCTCCCTGCTGTTGCCCCCTGCACATTGATTGACAGGTCCACTCAGGGAAAACATCCTCACGCCTGACCCTGACTTCTAGTCTCGTGCCTTTGCCATGCACTTCAATACCCACAGCAGGCGCAGTACAGGAGAGAGGCTCGCTGGCAGTGCTCCTCTGTACTATGCCCGGTACTGAAGTGCACGACAAAGAAACAAGACTAGGAGAAGTCTTGGCCAGGTGTGATGATGTTTACATTGCCTGGACCTGTCAATCATTTTGCAAGGAGCGCGGCAACAGCAATGAGAACGGCGTCTCTAGCAGTAACGGCAACACCCTCGTTGCTCCTCGAAGCTCGTTTGCTTATATTAAAAGTTGAGTTTTCTGAGAAATAAAACCACCATTAAGGATGGGTCCAAGACTGCTAGCTTCTGCTGACCTACGCACATGTCGAAGATGATTCTGGTGACAGAAGCCCTTTAAAGTGGCCATTTTGAAGTGGCTGCAATATATAATCAGGAGATTTTTCATTTTTGGAGATTGGTTTACAGATTGTCAGTGTTATTCGGTCTTCCATGGACCTTCTCAATAATGGATGCCTTTTGCATATCTCAAAATAATCGTAAATATTGTATTAAAACATAAATAGCAACATCTGGGTTGTCAGAGAGTAGGAATCTTTGGGGACAATGCATGTATTCGACTGGGAATTCAACCACAATGTTTAATATCAGTAAAACATTTTATCGATGAGAGAAGTATTCAAAAATTCGATTCGCCTGCATCACCGAATTTTACCAGAAAATTCTCTTCATGGCGATTTATTTACTTCGTCACAAAGTGAATTTGTTTGTAAGTAGTAGGTGCATTGACAGGGAGAGGCAATTGCGGGGCGACGCCATTGTACCCTTCATCGCTGATCGCGGCATCTGACAGCAATAATACAATGTAATTTTTTTTTCTTTAAAATTACCTAATTCGTACTTACCATCATCTATTTGATCACGAAGAGCCGGCCACCGCCATCTTGATTAGAGATCTAGCGCGAAATCTTTCATAGTCCATGATGACGTCATGTCACCACACACAGGATTTCATGTGAGATCTTCAATCAAGATGGCTCTTCATGCTCAAACAGATGAGGTGAGTAAGTTTTTTGTTATTTTTTACCGCCATTCAGGGAAAATCGATTTGCTACCATGAAGCACAAGGAAATTTGGCTTTGCGGTGAATCGAATTTTTCCTTAAATTCGGATTGAATTCAACTTCAAGGAGATAGATTCGCTCAACACTAATTGTCTGTGTCATGCCTACCCTTACATTATTAAGGCCATTACACAGGCTTATTACCAATCATTTGCCCGATCTGTGGTCTGCATATGAAACCTGCTGGTCATCTCTTTCACACCATATAAAATGATCTTTTGTCAGCAGCACATCTTCCCGTATAAACAGGGAATGTGCCAACAAAAGATTTCTTTGCATCACCTTACTCTGACAACCATAACTTATCAATACCATTTTGTGCTATGTATGAATTTGCGCATATTTATTCATTTTTCTGGGGAAGAGAAGATACAAAAATCTAGTGAATCAGTTGTTTTGTTTAATAGCTTGAGTATTTTCAGATTTATTTTATTTGTAAAATAGAGAAAGGGGCTGATTTGAAATTTGAATTATTTAGTTTTTAAAAAATATATTTTTACAAAGTTTATTTGAACTTTATTTATAGCCTTAGATCTTTTATACCACAGATTGCAATCAAAGAGCATTGCAGTCTATGGTAAAATCTCCTCAAGCAGAGCTTAATAGGAACATTACTATAACAAGCCTGGGAGCCTTCACAAGAATCCCAGCTGCCACAGCCACTGAACAGACTTTATTGTGGAGGTAGGGCTTTCAGCCACCGGAGAGAGCCTACTCCCTCTATATGGCCACTCAGATGCCACGGTCAAAATTGGTCCTGCCGGTGGACACTGGTTGCAAATGTCTGTTGAGTAAAATATCTCCTGTTTTTCAAGTGTGAGAAAAAGGGATACCCCGAGGAAACCCACAAAAACATGGAAGAACATACAAACTCCGTGCAGATATTGTCCATAGTGAATGCAAACCAAGGACCCCCCAACTCTGCAAGGTAACAACCGAACCAACACACTGCCCAGTGGAGTAAATCCACATCCATCCTATCCATTGCATGCCATTTGCTGCTGTCCTTCCTGGTTGCATTCTGTAGAATTATTGGCCAAACATGAGCTTGCCCCAAGATTGTAGCTTTCAGATGCAAATCATGATGTAATAGGCATCCCCTATCCATTGTAAGTAGAGATGAGCAAATCGAATCCAACTAAGTGGCATTCGATCCGAATTTCAGGATAAATTCAATTCGACGAAAAGCCGAATTTCCTCGTGCTTTGTGGTAGCGAATCCATTTAACCTGAAATAGTGTAAAAAAACAAAAAATCATACTTACCGCCTCCATCTTCTCGCGATGGGCCGCCTGCAGCCATCTTGATTGAAGGTCCTATGCCAAAATCTCATGCGTGGTGACATATGACATCACCACGCCGGCCGGCATGATGAAGTCATCTTGGACCGTGCGAGATTTCGAGCCAGATCTTCAAGCAAGATGTCGGTGGCCGGCCCTTCATAAGCAAATGGAGGAGCTGAGTATGATTTAATTTTTTTTTGTTTTTACACTGCTCCCTGTCATTGCACCAGCTACTTCCAAAAAAATTGTGCTTTGTGACAAAGTAATTCGTCATGAGGCGAAAAATTCGTGGAAGCAGCCAAATTGAATTTTCCAAAACTTTGCTCATGTCTAATCGTAAGCAAACAATAATAATCAGCTTATCAAACAAGTTTAAACTGTAATAATAAAATGTAAAATTTACAACCATATCATGAAATGATTGGTTTATTTAATATATAATGTCCCACATATACGCTTTATGCAATATTTTTTATATTTCTAGCTATATGTATTTATTAAAGAGGTTAACTTCATGATGACCTATTTAAATATATACTTGACATCTGGCAAAAAAAAACCTCAAACATTAGTGATTTTATTGGCTTCTCAATCTGTATGTGTGATATTTTGTGCCAATTTGGCACCTTCATTAAGACTGGGGAATTAAGTACATCCCCAACAATCAACTCTCAATTTCAGAATAATCTACTGTTCTGCAATCTCGATACAGCACAAATCTACAATAATTATAAAAGCTGCCAAAATAATCTAAATGAAAGGGGATGGCCAGAATTAGAAAAACATGGCTGCTTTCTTCTAAAAACAGTGCCCCATCTGTCATTGGGTATGTACATGGTATGATCTTCCAATTTTTGCTTGCTTGGGCAGTATATAAAGTATTTATGTGCTTCTGGTTCCTGTTGATAGTTGTCATTGCATGTATGCTTGTGTTTTTGATCCGAAAATCTCAGTTTCGAGAGTAATCACCAAAGATCAAAGTCCGTTTCATCCAAAGTCAATAGCTGTAGTGTCCACGCCATTACAGTGAACATGTCAGAAGTTTCATGTTGGACTAATCACATCCAACTCCGTCATTACAGAGGACCACCTTTTACTGTGAAACACTCCAGCTTTTCAGAGAAAACAGAGTTTTAAAAAGAATCAGGCACAGGAAGGAGAAGTGTCTGATGGGCCGTTCCCCTCTGACTTCTCCCTCCTTGACTGACAAATCTCTTTCTATATATGAGAAGACCGCACATGCTCAGATTTATCTTCAACTGCCCCCTGAGCTGTGATAGGGAGATAATGGACACACCCCCAGAGCTGCTGCAGAAAAGACAATCCCCTTGAGCTGTCAGGTTGATATAAATCTAGCAGAGTAATGACTGTGGAGATTTCTGGATCCATGTGAGGTACAGAGCTGGTTCTAGCTTTGTTAGAAAGAGATTGCCATGTACTGTATGGTGTCTGATTTTCATTTTTTACATTAATCATGGGATAACCCCTTTAAGTCTGCTATTTTGAACTATTCTAAAAGTAGATCACCAGACAAACCTTTTAACTATACACTTCATAATATTCATTGAAACAGGGAAACACAGGACCCCTGTTCTCGTAATCTACCGACTCCCCAGTGGTCAGACCCCCAACAAGACACTTGGATAGGGTATAATTGCTATTTAATTGTTGTTATTTAAAGGTAATTGACTGAGAGGACTTAAGGGACCTTTACACAAGGCGAGAATCACACAGATAGTAACGCTCATTAGCTTGATTGGGTGGCAAAACTCTTGTTCATCGGGTAATCAGATTGTTTGTTCACACGCAGCAGATCGAGCCGTATAAACATGATCTCCTGCCAGCAAACAACGAGTCCTTATGGTGAAGAGTGATGGCATTAGCGATCACTTCTCCATATACTCTGGAGGAGATTACTGCATGTAAATGCAGCGGTCTCCTCCACTAGCGATCAGCAGATTGTCAGGAAGGAAGGCTACCTGCCCAACAATCTGCTGTAATATCGTCCAGTGTAAAGGGACCATAAGACTATTAAATTTACACGGGGCAAAAAAAAACTCGGATCATCAAGAGTAGAGATGAGCGAATCTATTCGCCGATTCGTTGCCGAATCTTGGAAATTTTTAGCTGCAAAGCGAATCCGAATACTAGGTGATTCGCTTCGGCTTTGTACACATTCACTACCTAGTTTGTCCTATAAATTATACACTATTGCTACGTATAAGTTACTCTATACGCTGTTGCGTACGAATTCAATTCATTAGTAAACTTTTACTGTTAGTTCGTTTATCGTGCTCAAAAGCCCGGGAAGAAAGTGGGCAGGGCTTGCTCTGATTGGCTCAGGCTCGGTAAGCCAGTGACACATCACTTCTGCTGCGACTGCTGAGACGAGCAGAAGCAATGTGTGTGAAGTTCTGAGATCTGTTTTGTGAAAATTTGGTGTAATTGCTCTGGGAATCCATTTTACACATATATGGGATACTGAAGTGCAAGTGCAGGGCCAGTTCAGGGCTAGTAATTAATCAGGCAGGGAGAGAGAGACAGGGAGAGATAGGGAGACACAGGGACAAAGACCAGCTGCAGGGACACAGAGTGAATTGAAAAATGTCTGGAATTGATAAGTAAAAAGGGTTCCAGTTCCAGCCAGACCTCGAGCTCTAAAAAAAAGGAGAAGGTGGGCCAGGGCAGCAGTTCCAAAGGACCTGTAGTCGGAGCATCTACTAGTAGTATTCGCAATACTTGGCCATTGTTCCACCAGGTTAACCCACCAAGGCGCAAAATTGTAGTGGAGGAGAAAGTAGATGAAGTAGTGGAGTGGATGGCACGCTCATCTTAGTTTCAGCCGGATGATCTGCTGTCATCTGCTGATACACTGTCCATATGTAGCCAGGGGTCAGACTTGTCCTGCTCCACCATTCTACTCCAGCAAACCCCGTCATTTTCTGCCACCTCTAGGGCTTCAGTGTTCCCTCCTAGTGGTGTCCCTTCTGCAATTTATTTTAAAAAAAGCCACTGAAGCCCACCGTATAATCCGGCGGTTATAGAGGACAGCCTCCCTGAGGATTTCTTAGAGGGCAGTCAGAGTTTGGACTGCCCGGAATTGTCGGTTGGTGAGGAACAGCCTAATTTGCATTCAGAAAAATGTGTTGTGGAGGAGTCTGATGATGAATCTGATGTGTTAGACCGGAGGACCTGGGAAGCGGATCGGGCTGGTGAGGATTTGAGCTCAGAGGAGGAGGGCGGTAGTAGTAGTGGCTGCAACAGAGGGCAGAGGCGAGTTAGGCCCAGGGCTAGTGCTTCCCTGGGAACTAGCGAGACCCCAAATATAGTGGGGCCGGCACCAGGGTGTAAGCGTGCAAGGGCTACAAGCTTGGCCAGCTGTGGAGGGCGCACGTCGGGTGTGTGTAAGTATTTCACCACTCTGCCAGGGGACAGCAGTATGGCCACGTGTAATTTGTGTAAACAGAAATTGAGCCATGGGAAAGCCACAAATGTTGGGACCACTGCTTTGTGGAACCATCTGAAGCGGCGTCATGCAGGCAATTTAGAGCAGCCCATTAATACTAAAGAGCTGGTTACGTCTCCTGGGGTCCCTTCTGTCAGGCAGGCCACATCCAGGGCCGTAGCTCAGCCCGGATCCCGGGGAGTAAGTAGTACATCCACCTCATCGTCGCCCAGTGCGTGCATTTCTCCACCTCCTCTCATTCGGCAGCCGTCCATTGCCGAGTGCGTGGCCAGGAAGCAGTTTTACGCCACAAGTAATCCGACAGTGCGCAAACTGAATGGTCACCTGACAAAGTTGCTGGCTGTGCAGTCTCTGCCGTACCAGCTGGTTGACTGCCCAGCTTTTAGGGAGCTAATGGCTTGCGCTCAGCCACGCTGGCAGGTCCTTAGCCGGCATTACTTCTCCAACAAAGCTATCGCCGCCCTTTACTCCCACTTGGCTGACAATATTGGACGCTCCCTGCAGCTGTCTCTCTGCAGCACGGTGCACGTCACGGTGGACACCTGGAGCAGTGCTTGCGGACGAGGGAAAATACATGTCCTTTACTGCGCACTGGCTGAATGTATTTAGTGGCAGCGAGGCAGGAACACCCCAGCAACCCGGTCAATTGCTGTTGGCACGTGCTTTCCAGCCAGGATTGCAGCAGAGCACCCAACAACTATCTGCTTCCACCTCCATGGGCAGTCCGCCTACTGGAGTGTCAGGGCAACGAGTTACCCACCCTCCTTCATATCACATGTGTCAGGTGAAATGCTGCCATGCAGTGTTAGACTTAGTTTGTCTTGGTAGTAGCAGCCACACAGGCCAGCGCTTGCTGCAATACATGAAGCAGCAAATAGCGCACTGGCTGACTCCACGCCAGCTTTAAGTGGGCAAGGTAGTGAGTGACAATGGGACAAATATAGTGGCAGCGCTGAACCTGGGTCAATTCTCGCATGCTCCCTGTATGGCACATGTCCCAAATCTAGTGGTGCAGAGATTTCTAAAAACTGGCCTGCGCACAGTGCTGGCAAAGTCGTGGAAGCTTTGCACTAATTTCAGCCATTCATATGTATCTCGCCACGCTCTGGTGGAACTGCAGCGTCAAAACGGTCTTCCGTCACACCGCTTAATAGGTGACATGGCGACCTGGTGGAATTCCACTCTTCATATGTTGCAGCGACTCCTAGAGCAGCGTAGAGCAGTGGACGATTTTGTCCAGCAGCAGCCAGAATCTTCCATCATAGGGAACAGGCTTTGATTTCCGGCAGTGGGGGCTGGTCCAAGATGCCTGCACTGTTCTAAGGCCCTTAGAAGAAGCCACCAAATTGGTCAGCCAGGACAGCTGCAGTGTGAATGATGTAATTTCAATAATATTTGTGCTGGGAAAGACACTCGCGCTCATGCAGCAGGGGGCAATGGGGGAAAGAAATCCTGGCCATCTGTCTGCACGCCATGCTGTCACTGTAGGGGAGCCCCAACGCCAAAGTTCCCTTGCGGAGCAGGAGGAGGATGAGGATGAGAAGCTTCCGTTAGAGGAGGGGGGAGGAGGAGGATTTTAATGAGGATGATGATGACCAGGAGGAGGAGACACAGGTGGAGGATGAGGATGATGAGACTTTCAGGGACAGAGCAGTTTCTCAGAGAGAGGCCTCTCAGGCACGCTGGGCAGGATGGCGAGCTGTATGCTCATATGCTTACGCACTGACAGGTGTATCCTAAACATAAGGCAGACTGACGAATACTGGCTGGCGATACTTCTGGACCCGCGGTATCAATCCAACATGGGGGATTGTTTTCCTCTCCAGGAAAGGGAAGAGAAATTAGTATCATTGCGGGAGAAGCTATGTAGTAACCTGGCCAAAGCTTTTAGCCAGCCCCAGCCTGCTGCCAGCTTGTCTGAGAAGGAGGTCCGGCCGAGTCATCCACCTTCTGCCACAACCAGCAGCAGCCAGTTAAGCCTAATTAGTATGATGCAGGATTTTTTCTCTGCAGGCTCCCAACAGCTACAGCCAAGTGAGCAGGCCCAGATCACCCGCCTCAATGAGCAGGTTCAGGCTTACCTGCAGTCTGGCTCACCAAGCCTCTTCGTAGACCCTCTGGACTTCTGGGCAAGCAGATTACAACAGTGGCCGGAACTGTCCCACTATGCACTAGGGCTTCTTTCCTGCCAAGCCTAAAGTGCCATGTCAGAGAGGGTTTTTAGTGCCGCTGGGGGGGTGGTGACACCCAAAAGGACAAAACTGTCACCGGGCAGTAATCAAAAAAATACCTTTATAAAAATGAATAAAGGCTGGATTACATCCGAATTTCATACCCCTCTTGCTGATGCTGGTGGTGATTAGATCAGGCCTTGCAGGGCAGAATAGTCTGAGTGCCTTCCCACTGTTGCTGTCAGCCAGCCCATAATTTTACAGCCAAATGTCTTGTGTCATGTCATGGGCTGCGCGAACCCGAAGTCTCCAAAACCCTTTTTCAAAACCAAACACTGTTGTCTACCTCCGCCTCCGTTTTCTACGCTTAGTAGGAGAGTAGCTGTTGTTAGTTAACGTTACTAATAGTTCTATTTAGTATTGTTAAGTTTGTTTTGGAGCCTCAGCCTTTACCTCCCTCTCCAAAAAAAAAATATATAAATATATATGTGTTATATATATTAAAAAAAAAAAAAAACAGACACCACTGTGTTCATTAATATGGGAAAGTGGCCGTGGGAAAAAAAACTCTGTCTTCTTCACACTATGATCAGGAAGGTGTTAAAGGTTTAACAAAACACTCAAAACACTGGTTTTTCAAGAATATTTTAGTAATAAATAAAACTTCTTTTTAGCAAATAAATAATATAATAAACAAAAGAAAGGAACAAAAAAATAAGATTACGCCGCCTTTGCTGATGTCGGGCCATCATGTCCTGCAGCTCTTGCAGCTCCAGCTACAGGCCACGAATGAGTCGGGAGGCAGTGTGGAGCCTGGACCCGAAGCGCAGTAATGCAGCCTCCACTTCGAAGTCAGTGGGGATGTCTGTAGGGGTGGGAACAGTTATGTACTTAGTTTGTATGATCAAGTTAAAGTGGTTGTCCCACAGAAAAAAATCTAACTTTAACCAGCACCTGGATCAGAA
>ONZH01022855.1:0-72635 GCA_900303285.1 Rhinella marina | reverse complement strand
GGTGGGATGACTCTGTTGGCCAGGTGTGGAGGAAGGAGGTCAGAGTGAGACTGTGTGGATGACTGGCTGGTGGACAACTGTGTGGAAGCGCTATCGGCTATTCCATTGCACCACCTGTTCAACCTGCTCAGGCCTCAACAGCGGTGTAACCCGCCCCCTGCTTAACTGTCCCATAAAGGCAGGGATTCTGGATGAGCGGGATCCTGGCTGACCCTCACCAGCACGCATTGTATCCCCACTGGCTTCAACAAGGCCCCCAACAGCATTTCCGCGCCCCCGTCCTCGTCCACGTCCTATTCCGCTAGCCCCCCTCCGCATTTTATTATTTTTTGGTTACAATATTTTGCCTTCACAGCCTTGAAATTATTTTGCAAGAGAACGCACAGTACAGTTGCCAATTATAAGGCCTATATATTTTATAGTTCAAGGTACACAGCCGTGTACTAACTTTTCAGACGGTGGGTATAAACACCAGGTATTTAAATAATTTTGCAAGAGAACGCACAGTACAGTTGCCTAGTATAAGGCCTATATATTTTATAGTTCAAGGTACACAGCCGTGTACTAACTCTTTCAGACGGTGGGTATAAACACCAGGTATTTAAATAATTTTGCAAGAGAACGCACAGTACAGTTGCCTAGTATAAGGCCTATATATTTTATAGTTCAAGGTACACAGCCGTGTACTAACTTTTCAGACGGTGGGTATAAACACCAGGTATTTAAATAATTTTGCAAGAGAACGCACAGTACAGTTGCCAATTATAAGGCCTATATATTTTATAGTTCAAGGTACACAGCCGTGTACTAACTTTTCAGACGGTGGGTATAAACACCAGGTATTTAAATAATTTTGCAAGAGAACGCACAGTACAGTTGCCTAGTATAAGGCCTATATATTTTATAGTTCAAGGTACACAGCCGTGTACTAACTTTTCAGACGGTGGGTATAAACACCAGGTATTTAAATAATTTTGCAAGAGAACGCACAGTACAGTTGCCAATTATAAGGCCTATATATTTTATAGTTCAAGGTACACAGCCGTGTACTAACTTTTCAGACGGTGGGTATAAACACCAGGTATTTAAATAATTTTGCAAGAGAACGCACAGTACAGTTGCCTAGTATAAGGCCTATATATTTTATAGTTCAAGTACACAGCCGTGTACTAACTTTTCAGACGGTGGGTATAAACACCAGGTATTTAAATAATTTTGCAAGAGAACACACAGTACAGTTGCCAATTATAAGGCCTATATATTTTATAGTTCAAGGTACAAGCCGTGTACTAACTTTTCCGACGGTGGGTATTAACACCAGGTATTTAAATAATTTTGCAAGAGAACGCACAGTACAGTTGCCAATTATAAGGCCTATATATTTTATAGTTCAAGGTACACAGCCGTGTACTAACTTTTCAGACGGTGGGTATAAACACCAGGTATTTAAATAATTTTGCAAGAGAACGCACAGTACAGTTGCCTAGTATAAGGCCTATATATTTTATAGTTCAAGGTACACAGCCGTGTACTAACTTTTCAGACGGTGGGTATAAACACCAGGTATTTAAATAATTTTGCAAGAGAACGCACAGTACAGTTGCCAATTATAAGGCCTATATATTTTATAGTTCAAGGTACACAGCCGTGTACTAACTTTTCAGACGGTGGGGTATAAACACCAGGTATTTAAATAATTTTGCAAGAGAACGCACAGTACAGTTGCCTAGTATAAGGCCTATATATTTTATAGTTCAAGGTACACAGCCGTGTACTAACTTTTCAGACGGTGGGTATAAACACAGGTATTTAAATAATTTTGCAAGAGAACGCACAGTACAGTTGCCAATTATAAGGCCTATATATTTTATAGTTCAAGGTACACAGCCATGTACTAACTTTTCAGACGGTGGGTATAAACACCAGGTATTTAAATAATTTTGCAAGAGAACGCACAGTACAGTTGCCTAGTATAAGGCCTATATATTTTATAGTTCAAGGTACACAGCCGTGTACTAACTTTTTCAGACGGTGGGTATAAACACCAGGTATTTAAATAATTTTGCAAGAGAACGCACAGTACAGTTGCCAATTATAAGGCCTATATATTTTATAGTTCAAGGTACACAGCCGTGTACTAACTTTTTCAGACGGTGGGTATAAACACCAGGTATTTAAATAATTTTGCAAGAGAACGCACAGTACAGTTGCCAATTATAAGGCTATATATTTTATAGTTCAAGGTACACAGCGTGTACTAACTTTTCAGACGGTGGGTATAAACACCAGGTATTTAAATTAATTTTGCAAGAGAACGCACAGTACAGTTGCCTAGTATAAAGGCCTATATATTTTATAGTTCAAGGTACACAGCCGTGTACTAACTTTTCAGACGGTGGGTATAAACACCAGGTATTTAAATAATTTTGCAAGAGAACGCACAGTACAGTTGCCTAGTATAAGGTCTATATATTTTATAGTTCAAGGTACACAGCCGTGTACTAACTTTTCAGATGGTGGGTATTAACACCAGGTATTTAAATAATTTTGCAAGAGAACGCAACAGTACAGTTGCCAATTATAAGGCCTATATATATTTATAGCTTCAAGGTACACAGCCGTGTACTAACTGTTCAGACGGTGGGTATTACACCAGGTATTTAAATTAGTTTGCAAGAGAACGCACAGTACAGTTGCCAATTATAAGGCCTATATATTTTATAGTTCAAGGTACACAGCAGTAGTGCCAAATATTGTCACTAATATTGTCAGAGCACCTAATACACCACTAATTCCTCTCTCTGTCCCTACTCCAGCAGCTATCCCTGAATACAGCAGCCGTTCTCTGTAAAGTCTATATTGTAGTAAAGCTATCACTGTACTGCACTATAGTAGCCCTGATAAGGGCTTTTAATCACGCTCCTGCCTGTCCAACAGCTAAAACCTGTCTCTCCCTTCTCCAGCCTCTGTCCCTGACTAAGTTCACGCAGCATATGCCTACGAGCAGGAAGAGCTGAGTTTTTAATATTCGAGGTCACATGGTTTTTCCAGCCAATGCATGTAGACGCCGTTTTCGCGCTGCCAGCGTGCTCAGCGTGCCTGTCATACCCCCCCTGCATGGTGATTGGTGGAAAAAGAGCGCCAGGGAAGGTGGGAGGGGAAACAAATTCTAAGTGCGCCATCGCCGTTATACTCGAACGAAATCGAGTACGCCAAATAGCGTAGTATTCGATCGAATACCAGCTCGATCGAACACTACTCGCTCATCTCTACTATTCATTATTACATGAGAGGCAGTTGCGGGCTAATTTGCCACGCTTCGTGTAGCCATACCCTAAGGCAGAGTGGCCTGGGTATATCTGAATTAATTCAGAACGAATCAAATTTTTTAAAACGTTGCTCTCTAATGGTCAGCATAAGGGTGGGTAACACAATTTTCAGTTGGTCTACAAGGATTATGGAAGAGGTTTTCACACAAAGATTCTGACGGATGTGAAGCAGTGTCTGAATCAGACAAGATATTGAGGGACCAACTTATTTAACATAGTCACACTTTTGAAAAAAGCCATAAAAAACTTTATGAGAATAAGAAAAAGCTATAGAAATACAAAGAGATGAAACTGATAAGATCAATCTAACTATTTGCACGTATAGGGAGTGAAGACTCCTCCCTCAGTACTCCACCCTCCTCTGAACCAGTTTAGACCAGCGCTGAACATTGATCAAGTAGCAAGCATGGCTAAAGAGCTGCGTCCTAACTGGAACCAGATGGTCTGGCTCCAGACATCAGGGTGTCACATTCTGAAATCAAGAGAACCCCAGCTTCAGTGCCCTTGTTTTCCTTACCGCCTGCTGAGTTTGCTGCGCTTCGTGAGGCGGTTCGTCATGAGGCTACTGGTGCTGATGTTGTGGCTGGTGTGGCGGAGGTGGCTGGAGCATTTACTTCACCGCCCAGGAGGAGATCAACAACACCTTCCATAAGGCAGAACCCAATTGTTCCAGCATTGGTGACGGCCCACGAGCAGACCCTCTGGTAATACAAAAATGCCGTGGAGCTGCTACGGGGCCCGCACGCAACACAGGGGGGCTTGGAGGGCATGGAAGGCCCCACCCCCTACACACCACGCCCCTCCCCATTCACACTCTGTAGGTCGGCTCACCCGGAACTCCATTGATTGAGAGTGATTCTTCATGGGCTAAAGGACCTTCCAGATGTCATCAGCCCATGTGACCAGCGGGGGAGGAGCTAGAGGAGCACAGAGCTGTTGCTGTGTGTACAGAGTGGAGCCATGCTGGAGTTTGGTGAGCCCTAGCTGTGTGTGTCTTTCTCTGTGTGTGTCCCTGTGTGTCTGTCTGTCCCTATGTGTCTGTCCCTCTGTGTCCCTGTGTTTGTTCCTGTCCCTGTGTGTGTCCCTATCCCTGTGTGTGTGTGTTCTTGTCCCTGTGTGTTCCTGTCCCTGTGTGTGACTGTCCCTGTTTGTCCCTGTCCCTGTGTGTGTCCCTGTCCCTGTGTATGTCGCTGTCCCTGTGTGTGTCGCTGTCCCTGTGTGTGTAGATGTCCCTGTGTGTGTCCCTGGCCCTGTGTGTGTCGCTGTCCCTGTGTGTGTGGCTGTCCCTGTGTGTGTGGCTGTCCCTGTGTGTGTTGCTGTCCCTGTGTGTGTCCCTGTCCCTGTGTGTGTCGCTGGCCCTCTGTGTGTCGCTGGCCCTCTGTGTGTCACTATCCCCATCCCTGTGTGTTTTTCGCTATCCCTGTGTGTCTCACCGTCACCTTGCCCACAGTGTTCACAGTGTCTTGACGCAGCTGCATCAGGACGTTCTGCGGGGCAAGAAGAAAAAGACGAAAGAGGAGACAGCGCAGCCAGCATGGAGTCCCGTGGGAGAGGCACACTAAGGACGCAGGTAACACTACCACATGATCTACACTAGTGTTATCTGTAGTTTTAAATAGGACTGCAGGTAACACTACCACACGATCTACACTAGTGTTATCTGTAGTTTTAAATAGGACTGCAGGTAACACTACCACACGATTTACACTAGTGTTATCTGTGGTTTTACATAGGGCTGCAGGTAACACTACCACATTATCTACACCTAGTGTTATCTGTGATTTTAGATAGGACTGCAGGTAACACTACTACATTATCAGCACTAGTGTTATCTGTGGTTTTACATAGGACTGCAGGTAACACTACTACATTATCAGCACTAGTGTTATCTGTGGTTTTACATAGGACTGCAGTTAACACTACTACAGTATCAGCACTAGTGTTGCTGCACATGGGGGTGTGGCAGGGGAGGAGCCAGTGCAGGAGGTGGGATGGGCCAGGAGTGGGTACTGGGCGGAGTTAGGGGGCCCAATTCAGATTCTTGCTATGGGGCCCAATGATTTCTATGTACACCCCTGTGTGGAGGACTGGGTCATCCAGGTACTGGACCACCCTAGGCCGGGAGATCCTACATTGGAACGCAGAAAGGATACTGTCCTGTGTATTTCGGTCGAGCGAGGGTCTGTCTTCGTGGCAGAGGAAAGAGGGCGGAAAGGAGCACTTAGTAGTTCAGTGAAACGGCCATACCTGCCACAACCTCGCCACAGCCAGTATGTGGGGGATCAGGTGGAGTACAACCCCATGGCGTCCATGAAAGGCCCCTTTGCTACCGGGGTTACCCTCCTTTCTAAGCCCCTGGTACCTACATCAGAACCAGAAGTGTGGCCGGATGAACCACCAGGTCCAGCACGCTTGCGATGCCTTCAGAAGTCCTCAGATGGTGTCCTCCGGTTCAGGGAAATGCCACAGCCGGAGCATCTGATCCTTGGACTGCCAACACCACCACCACCACAGTCCTTTCAGTTGGGTCAGCTGACAATGTCATCATTTACATTCCAATCCACGGTGATCCACCAATACCAGCTACTGTGGAAGATGAAGTCAGCAGCAGCCAGTGAAGCTGGGGCTTCCTCCCTGGATGCAACCTTGCCGGAACCGCTGCAGCCGGAAGTTCTTACCCCTGTTGTGCCGGCAGGAGTATCCGGAAAAGCGCAAGTGGCTGCAGCGCTCACCAGCGTGACCACCACCCGGACCTGGTCAAGTCTGACTTCCGGAAGAATAGGGCAGTGGAGTTCGACCACGGCAGCGAGCTTGGCTTACAGGAGGCAGGAGCATCCTCTGATGTCGTTTAGTAGCAGCTCAAGCGAGGAGGACTTCAGGTCCCTCATCTAAGGGACCCAAATACTGGCTAATACTGGCTGTCTCAAGGACACTTCAAGAGGACCTATGGGAGCCACACCATGGACTGCATCTGACAGGTGAGAGCTAGTTGGCACTTTTTGTGTCTGTTTAGTTTGTATTGCCCCCGTATGATTCTTACCCAAATGGACATGGTTGTCAGGACTCCCCCCATTCTGCATAAAATTCCCAGTTGCGCCTAAGCATGCCTATTTTCCTTTTCCCCCTTCTCAGGTTATTTGGGAGCCCCTTTTGCAAAAAGGGTTCTCTATTTGCTGCTATTTTCTATTATCCATGTGGATTACAATATTACCTTACGTGGATTACAATTGAATTTTGGACTATGTGTTCCAGACAGTGTATCATGCCAAGGAGCCATGAGGAGAGACTCAAACGTATATCTGAGCCTTTTATGCTTGCAAATGTGAAATTGATTACACTAAAATGTTTGCATACTTATGTCTTTGCTGTATTTTAGCTACACTGTTTTTACTGGTTCAGCAACGCTCAAGTACTTTAGCCGATTGTGTGTATTCTTTTTCTGGTACTGCAATGTGCCCTATTATGCACTTATTATATGGTGTTTTTAGTAAATTATGCACTTAGCTGGATAGCTAGCAGTGAGCACCTTACTTTTCTACCTCATATGGACTGCCTCTAAAGACTGTACGCCGCGGCCTAGCCTCGTGCGTATGATGCATTCGCGAGTAAATAGTACGCTGACTGTACGTTCAGAATTTGTGCCGGAATGTTTGCAAAACAATGATTGTTTTTTGAACGTAGATTCAACCAAATAAATTCCTATTAAGAACGAATCTTGTCAGAAAGCCATCGAACATTCGCCAAAGCGAATTTTGGATGATTCGCTCATCTCTAGTGGTAATACCAAATATGTGAAAGCATTTTATTTTAGCTATTTTTTTCTAATGGAAAAGGGTGTATTTTTTTACTTTACTAGAACGTTTTTTTACTATTTACTAGTCTCTCAAGAAGGCTTTTATAGAGGATCTTTCTATCACTAATATAATGCATTGCATTGCTTAGTACTATAGTGACATCCACCAGCAGGCTACACCAGAGCGGCACAGCCTGATATAAATACTCTGAAAGCAGGTCTGAGCCTTCATTAGCTAAAACATCAGAACCCCACAATCTCATTTGTTGCGTGCTGATGAGAGAAAGAGGGAGTCTCTTCCCTCTGTAATTGCTTAAGTGCCCCAATTTGCCATTAACCTTGGCCTCTAATGGGTTAACTGACTCAGATTGGCACTCCTGCCGGTCTTGGCCATTAAAGCAGTAGATCGGTTCTCATGTGAGAGCTGGTGCACAGGAGACTGATGCTTAGACTGGGCTGCTTTGAAAAGGCAGCAGCCCAGCTTGTGGGCCCTTAGTGACCACCGTAAAAAGGCATATTGGTGGTCCTCAGGAGGTTAATGGGAGGACTTTTAGCTGCTTGTTAAACACTGGGTCAGAAGTCACAACTATATCCAAACAACTATAGTTACCCAATTTAGAATGACAAGCAAAACCCATGGATAAACCTTCCAATACCTATAACAGGAATCACATGCAGGACATTGGATATTTGACAAAATATTTCCACAAAAAGCACTTGTAGAAGAACCAGTTCGGCCCGATGTACCAGTCTTATTTGGTATAAACTTATTATAAGAACTAAATGGACAATTGTTCCATGAGCTAGGACATGTGTTTTGGCAACAAGTCCAGATCAAGATCTCTGAAACTACAAGTTCTCTGTGAGCACTAACATGCACTCACAAAATTATACAGAAAAGCAGGAGTGGTCAGAACTCCGCACAGAAAACCAATATCACTATGGGCACATCAAGAGTCAATAATACCCTTAACGGTAGGGACTCATAATGAGCTTCAGCAAGCACTGATAATGGTGGAACCTTTAACTGACTCCAATTCACGATCAAATTGGCTAATAGACCCTTCATTATGTAGGGTAAATTGAAAGTCTCTGTAAGAATAATGAATGTAAGTGATGTGAAAATATCTATTCCTCCAAGGACACTAGTAACTAGGGGCAGATTGGCCATAGACTCTACAAAGAAAATTCCCCAGTGAGACGATGCCCAGGGGCTCACTCAAGCCCTCTTGATGGCCGCAGGTCCGGTACATAATTATCTGATGCTCAACGGCCGCAGGTGACCTCCTGAACTCAACTGTATTACTGTCCTCATGGTTATACAGTTGAATACTGCGGCGAGAGCAGCATTATTTTGTGCTGTCCTGTGGTAGTTGGTTCTGCTGGGGCGGTATTCTGCACTGCACTACAGTATTGTAGGCCCTGTCTACTTCGGTTGTCCACGCCTACTTTTTTTGTCCCGTCTTCTGTCAGTTTGAACCCACATACAACATGGGGCCACTTTTAGGTTTTTTTCCAGGGCCACTGTAAGTTCTCAATCCGCCCCTGCTAGTAGCAGAAGTATATGTCATAAAGACCAATGATATAGAAGTGACAGCACCATTATCATCTGCAGATACGGAAACAAAAGTGGCTCAAATGGGAAGAAATAAATTGGCTTTGTCAATAACTACAAAAGTAGAGGGGATATCATTAGGCCTGGAATTAGAGATAAAACTGAAAACTTTATTATTAGTTCATTAACAAACATTTGTCCTACACGATGAATACCAGTGCTACAGAACATGGTATACATACCGGGGACTCCATTCCAGTAAGACAACACTACAGGAACATACCACCAGCTCTACACCAAGAAGTAAAATAACATATCAATAAAAAGATCTGGGGCATTGTCTTCAGAGAAAGCACCAATCCATGGGTAGAACCAATAGTATTTGTCCAAAGAAAAGATAGGACTATTCAATTTTGTGTGGATTAAAGGAAACGGAATGCATGTACACACAGAGATGCATGTCCATTGCCAAGCATAGAAGGATCCTTAGCAGCAATGCAGAAGTTGTAATATTGTATCACCCTACATCTCGCAAGTGGATATTGGCCAGTCAAAGAAGTAGATAGAGAAAAGACAGCTCTCATTACCCCAATGGGTCTTTTCAAGTTCAATCTGAGGCCTTTTGTATTGAATAATGCACCAAGTACATTCCAAAGACTCATGGAGTGCTACCTAGGAGACCTTAAAGGGGTTGTCCGAGTTATTTTTTTGTTCTTTATATGTTTCTAACTTGTCAGGTATAACAACTTTCCCATATACTTTGTGTTTCTAAAGCTGCTGGTTTCTCAGAGTTGACTGAGGGTCACATGACCTGTGATGTAACCTTATCTCCCTGGTCTGTGATGTTTCGTGTACAAGCCTCAGAGTTCAGATAACAGTCTGTACACGAGACGTCACTGGCCACGCCCCCTTTCTTTGCCGGGCTGCTATCTGCTCTCTCCCTGGATTCCTTCAGATAAAACATTAACCCCTTCAGCCAGAACACACTGAGGTCTCAAGGCTTTACAACAAATAGTAGCTGCAGCAGTGAGAGGAGACAAATGCTGGGCAAGGAGCTATAGAGGAATTGTACAAGAACAGGTAGGGAGAATTTCCTGTGTTTATCAGCAGTGTCAATGTACAGCTGGGACTTGTAGTCCTACACAAACAACATGCTGCTGAGTATCCCAGCAGGCAGACATGTACTCACAGCACTTATATTCACTGCCTTTGCAGAGAGGGCAGAGATTGTTATTACTGCATGTAAACAAAGGCCAGAAGAGAACCAGTGAAATGAGGAAATATAGATTTTTTTTTTGCCTAAAACTTGCTGAACTTTATTAGTATAAAGTATAAGTTATATATTGCTACCCATCAAATTTACAGTGCTATATTTTTTTCCATAACTTGGACAACCCCTTTAACTTTCAATCTGTCATGATTTAGCTAGATGATACTATATTTTCAAGCGACTTTGAAGAACATGTAAAACATCTGGATACAGTCCTAAAAAGACTAAAGAGCTATGGACTAAAGCTGAAACCTGCCAAATGCTGATTGGCAAGGGAAAAAATCCAGTACTTAGGCCATATGGTTAGTGCTAAAGGAGTTACACCTGACCCCAACGAAATACAGACCATAACTGAATGGCCGATATTGGCCGATACGAGTCTCCCATCCTATGAGAGAGACTCGATGGACATCCTCAGACGGCTGAGCGACATATACTATGACAAAGAGGTGCTTCTTGCGAGCCTGGATGTGGAAGCCCTCTACAGCTCCATCCTACATGGGAGGGGCTGTGAGGTGGTCAGTTGTTTCCTCAGTGAGAGGGGCTCACATCTGTCCACACATAGTGAGTTTGTCATCAAGTTGCTCAGGTTCATTCTAAGTCGGAATGTGTTTATGTTTGATCGAGTCTACCACCAGCTCAGGGGGGTTGCAATGGGGAGCCCTTGTGCTCCCACTTTCGCAAACCTCTACCTGGGCTGGTGGGAAAAGATGGTGGTGTTCAGTGAAGAGATGGAGCATGGACCTCATCCATCCTTGTGTGGATGAGGTTCATAGATGATGTCTACATCCTATGGAATAATACCAGAAAGTCGTTTGAGGATTTTGTGGCAACCCTCAACGTAAATGACTGGGGCCTTTTCTTTACATATGAAATAGATTCGACCCAGCTGACCTTTCTGGACTTGAAGATTAGTAAGAAGTAAGAACCAATCTGGCAAGCTCACCACCAGAATGTTCCGTAAGCCTAAGGCCACCAGTACCCTGCTTAGATGGGACAGCAGTCATCCTGTCCCACTAAAGCAGGGTATACCAAAAGGCCAATATCTCAGAACCAGACGCAACTGTTCAGAATGGGGCGACTTTCGGAAGGCTGCAGACAAACTACAACATAGGTTCCTGCAGCTGGGATATCCTGCCAGCCTACCAAAACGCAGCTGCACGCAATAGGGAAGATCTACTGCATCCCAAAACCAAGACATAGAAACATAGTAAAATAGTTTATAAGGCCGAAAAAAGACATCTATCCATCCAGTTCGGCCTATTTTCCTATAAGATGCGTATCATTGGCAAGTCTATGGAAGCGATTCTTCCCATAGAAATGAATGGGGTGGTGAGGTGTAATTACACCTACTCACCACTACCCCTGTTACGGCCAGCATGTAAACAGGGAAGATCGGCACGGGTGCCGGGTGTCGGACCCCCTGTCACCAGTGGGCTTGCGTCTGGTATCAGACGTTCTGCGCGGCTTTCTAAAGTGACATAATTTGACATGCTTTTCCCTTGGTTTGGTTGCTGATTACCACACCCCTTCCCCTCAGCTGTTGCCGCTGTGGTAATTATCTTTCTCCTATTTACCCCTTCCTCTCCCAGTATCCCTTGCGGTTTATACTTTCTGCCTACCTAGTAGTGTGTGGTGTGGATCTCGGCTGAGATCCGGTTGCTGCGATATCTGCTAAAAGATAAGTGACTTTTTCCCTTTTGTGGTTTTCCTTTTGGAGTCTCCTGTTCCTCCTTACTCTTGGAGGAACGGGTTCACTCTTTCTTGTGTCACTAGCTGCAGGGTTTTCTAGGGTGCATTTATTATTAGGTTCCTGTGTATGAACTCTCCTACCACCCAGGATTGTTCATACTGGTAGTCAATCAGGGCCTAGTTTCAGGGTTCCCTGCAGGAGGTGACCGTTTCCCTGGTTTTGGTCTGTTCCCTTCCCTCGTACGCTCGGTGTGGCTATTCCCTCCACACCAGCGCGTGACACCCCCGCCGATCTGATATTGATGACCTATCCTGAGGATAGGTCATCAATATATATAACTCGGAAAACCCCTTTAATATAAAAGCTTTTGAGCGAACCAACTTCAGATCAATGATCAGAATCTCAAATCGTTCAAGACTAATGGTAACATAGATAAGAAAAGAAAACAGTCATTGAAGTGACAGAAAATAAAGGAGAATAAAGGAGAATCGGGGGAACATATTGCAATACTCCCCCTCTAGTCATGAAAGATAGAATTACATTACAATATGATATACCGGGATATCATTAAGTGTAGTAGTCAGATCTGATTTGTCTGCAGTGAACCTTTATAAATTGTCTTTTACTGCTGGATTGTATTCAGAGTGTGATCTTTGCAATATTTTGGATATTTGGAACTGTTCTTTTTAAAGAAATATCTTCAAAACCTGGACTACTGTGCAATGTGACTTTAGACATAAAACAATATACCTTATTTTTAACCCCCCCCCCCAATAGTTTTGTAACTTTTTACTTTTCTTGCCACTTTTCAAAAGTAGCAAGGGTGAGGCTTGGGGGGGAGGTGGCCTGTCAGATTTACTATAAATTATACCAGAGTAATAGTTCCAATCTGCACTAGCTCATAACTGGTGTAGATTTGAATTTCTGGTGCACAGACTTATCTTCCTCATAATTTAAGCATCTTTACCAGTTTGCGGCATGTCCATACATATTCTCACACTGCCCAGTCAGGGTTGCCGGTGTTCGGCTGTGTAGGGACACACATGCTTTGACAAGGGAATAGTAACACCCAGTTGCCAACGTATTCATATATTGTTAAGATAAATAACAAGATATGACTCAACACAGAGTTCTAAGACAAGATGCCCCAGGATTGATATTTCATTGGGAAAACGGGTAATTGCTAAATAAAACAGACACTTCAGGAGTGGTGACAGGTCCAGATGTGAGTATCTATTCTAAACAAATCAAAATCATTGAAAATTTCACCTAAAAATTCAGTTTTTCAGAGTTTGCTTTTGCCAAATCACTCATAATGGCACCTGCCATTTCACAGATCAGAAGACAGCATGTTATGGCAGGAGGATCACATTACACCAGGCAGCACCCTGGTCAGCGGGTTTGCCCATAATGACTTGCAGTCAGCCTTAGCCAATCAGAAGAGACTATACTGATTATACCGACATGTGTCATAGGCGCTATATGGCATCCCGACCAGGAAATGTAGGTGTCATCTGTGGTTCTACAGGGATGTGATAGGACTTGTGACAGAGATAGAGAGAAAATAAATCTTAACAATAATTAGTTTAGTTTCAGTGAGTGTTTAGTGAGACAATAGCTAGATTTAATTAATTAATTGACAGACAAAAGTTTTAGTTAGGGACACGAGTGGAGTCAGTATAGTGAGTCACTGTGTAACTCAGTCAGACTACCAGCCATTTTTAGTGAGTGCTGCAGCAGTATTTAAAGCTATACCACTCAATTTTTTGTTAATTTGTGTCCCCCCCCATGGGCAACATATAGTTCACAATCTCAGACACAAGTCTTTTACAGTATACATCCTGGTATTGACAGTCTACCACCTATTGCATTTTTATGTCCAATTGACCAATATGTCCAAAAAAAAAGATAAGTTTCTCAAAAAAATTCAGTGATTAACAGGCTGGGAAATCTAAGATTGGATGGCAAAACAAAGCATCTTAATAGGGGGCTAGTTTGATATACTCTTGCTATAAGGACCCCTCGCCTCTATGTACAGCACTCAGTTTTATCATCATACACAGGTCATATCATTAAAATATATAGGTTATTTGTAAAATACAGCCCCATTATGACCTGTACAACAGTTATATTTATAATTAGATATACAAGGCAATGTTATATTTATGTTTTATATAGTCTGTATATGAGTGTAGATGCAAGCCTGTAATATTGTGAATGATTACATTACTACTCTGTCTTTTCCTATAGACTAATTTAGTTTGCAGAAATATCACTTGGAAACTGTAAAGAAAAAAGTGAACCACATCTAAGTAGGAAAGATCAAAACATCATGGTTTCAACTGTTATTATAAAACGATCTTATCTTCCTGACACTAGATCTTTCAGGAACTGAGCAGCAGTAGGCGTTCTCGTGATAGGATTATAGTGGTATCATCTAAAATAACTCCTCATAATGAATAAATGCCCCATCGCTATCATAAACACACTCTGTAAGACTTTCAAAGTTTCAAATAATTTATGTACCACGGTCTACTACATCTCCATAGCTCGGTCTGTTTCTGTTTAATTCTGGGATACCTAATTGCAGTGGAACACTTTAACACCGTTAAATTAAAACAAGCTCGGCTACTAGCTTGTTCTTGCCTAGGACCTGGCACAACTTCAAAAAAGTAAAAACCCAAAGCAATCTCAGATGTTAAATTCCTACCAAAATATTCAATGTAACAAAGGCCACGCAACATATCATTATCAGACTGAACTAATGCGGAGAGGGGGGGAGACACACAAAATTAGATATTTCATCTGCAAAGTGCTTTAACGGCATTCAGTGTCTATTTGGAAAAGTTTTAGCCACATTAAAGCTCAGAGTTTGGAGCCCAGCAAGGAAGTGTTTAAATGAGAATACGGACAAATCAGCATAATTTGATGTTTGTGTATTATTTTACGCTGCGCCGTTTACATTCTCATCACGTGTCCTTAAAAATGGCTTTGAATGATCTCACTTCTTTCCAACTTTGAAAACGAACTTACGAGTTGGAGAAGATAAAAAAAACACTCAACTCAACCTAAATGATGGAGTTTAACTCAGAAGTGACTGATAAAATGAAGCAGCTCTAGTCAGTGGTGCACCCTCCATTGAGCCAGATCCCATGACTGCATGGAGGAGAGCCAGGCGTTAAACTCCTTTTTCTGTTCACAGCATAAAAAAAACAATTTCATGCAGAAAGTTCTAGAGATTGTTACAGCTTCCATTGCAGTCAATGGTAGCTGCATCATTTTCTAGGCACTGAGATGCTTCTAGTGGTGGATTTATGCAGTTTCATAATACACTGAGGGAAGTCACAGACATAGGGTTGTATGGGAAGTTTTAATAAAGTATTTATGCCAGTTGTGTGAGATAAAAATATTAATACATAGTTTTTGAAGCACTTGTTCTACTTTTTCCGACATAGAAGTTGGATAAAGTGAGTTAGGCAGGGCTGATTTGTTTATTCCTATTTTTAATTAAATTTTTTTCTATATACACTTGTCAGAAATCTTGGGGTCGCACATTGCGTTCCATGTTGTCTGGGAGTGTTTGACGCATGCATACTGGGAACCTATTGGGGCAGGAGGGCCCATACTAAGTTCTGCTATGGAGCCCTCTGAGATCTGTGTACACCCCAGTGTCTTAGCTTCACAGACATATTTTGTTTAGCTGACAGTTTTTCTTTCAAGATTAATGTGCTTATGAAAACCGTGTGCGTTACTCCATGAGGCAAGCTTGAAATCCATCAACATTACCATCATAATGACACAATGCTGGGAGAGCAAACGAAATGACAAACAGAATCTAGTTTTCACAGAGACCAGTGTGTGTTAAGGGAAATGGTCTGTAGCAGATTTTGGCCCATATCCAAAAACTATTCTAGCTTGGTTTTTAACACCGAAAAAAAAAAAAGAAATATAAGGGACGTCGACTTATAGCAAAAAAGCTGCTCTCTGGTAACATTAATCTTCATGTGTTGTGCAAGTGGTAATTTGCCTAATCTGTCATATCAGTGGTGTAATAATGCTTAGTAATATTGTCGATATGAAATATGACACATTCCACCTGCACCTCTCGGGTGGTGATCCCAGTATTTCTGCTGCTGAAACAACACTAACTCTCAGGGGAGAGGCTAAATTATTTTTTTATTGCAGGCATTAAACATGTCAGCGTGTAAACATGGATTACCTAAGACTTGGATTTTAGGTTGTTGACACATATGGTCATTTAATCACATTTCTGTTGTCTTATAGGCTGATATGAGAAACTATTCTATGCATATTATAATTTTATAAGCTATTCTTTAAAAAAAAGATAGCATTGCTTTGAAATTTAAATATAATTACTTATATAGTCAAAAAGATAATTTACCATTAGTTTACCGAAATTCCACGATTCAAATTTGGTTGCATCAGCTGTCAGATTCCATACTGTCTGAATAAATTTGTCCAAAGTGCCTCAGTTGCCCTGAAAAGTCATGTATGATACTCTGTGGTCTTCTAGGACTGTATCCAGGGGTGGATTGGGAACCTAAAGTGACCCTGGAAAAAATACCTAAAAGTGGCCCCATATGGTGGGAGGGTCTAAATTGACAGGAGGTGGGCAACAGAAGTAGGGGGTCAGCAATTCCATAGAGCAAAATAGCACATACCACAATGCCACACAATATCTTGTACCAAAAGCTATCCCTCTGAGTTGGCCATCAATAGCAGCCATTTTCTCTCCTCCTTTTCCAGTTGGAGCAGGGCTTGTTGCTGGTCGGGTACATGAGTACCTGATTCTCACAGAGTTAATTACCACAGATACCTTATTATGTACCCAGCCAGAGGCAGAGATGGGGGCTTGGGCGGCCCCCTGGGCATCAGCCACCGGGAAATTTCCCTGTAAAGTCTATGGCCAATCCACCCCTGACTGTATCCATCCCCTTTAATGTCAGGACAGCATTAGTAATAACAAAGTGACAGTGACATATATGGCTATGGGTAAAGGCATGGTAGCCGGTGGTAACAAACAGCTTGTTCAAAAACACACTGCACTGTCAGATTTTTTTTAAATGAATAAACGGTCCAAAAGTATCACTTTTTGGTGGAAAATACCTACTTTTCCTGATTTGTAAAATAGTGGCTGCCATTTTGAGCGATGGATTCCCAGAAAGTAGAATCTTTTGGGAAATTTGTAATGAATTTTATTCATTCTCTACTTACCATTCATTGATATTGTTAGATTCCATACAATAGATAAGGTATAGAGCTGTAAATTATCCATGGGAGGAAAGGGGCAGCCGCAGTTCATGAATATCGGGACTTCAGCAATTGACACATGCTAGAGGTTCACACAGTTTAGCCAGTTTTCATATGCATTAGTTTAACAGCTAGAATGTTTTATTAGTTGGGCTAGATATGTGACTTTTTGCTGTGTTTTTACAAAAATAATTCTGATTTCTTTTCATATAATTTTTATATAAATAATTATATTTTTAAGTTTAGTTTAACAGTCCTCTGGAGCTCTTAAAAGTTAGTATGAAACTAAAATTTTAGTTTATAAATTTAATATAGTTTTTTTGTTGTTTTGTTTTTGTTTAGTTTTTTCGCATTTCAGATTTTTTTCCTGGTGATAATATATTATCCTAAAATAGATTTTTTTGTTTTCATTGTTGTCTACCATAAGTTTTGATATATTCATGTCCATTTTCTCAATGAGCGCTGTGTATAATATAGAGCCAGCGGCAGTTCTGAACCCCCTATTTATGTTGGTGATCATTTGACTGGTCACATGGCTACTACTGGGTATGACTAGACATAGCCCAGCCCTAAAAATGACAAATGTCACTTGTACTGGGCAGATTTCTCCATTAGCTGGGGCAGTTATACAACCCCAGTTACAATGCAAAAGTGTAGTAACACCTGAAGTGTCTGAATATACTGTAAATCAGGTGATTCTTAAATTGTCACTAACTTTTCACATAACTTTGCATAAATCAGTAGTACGCAGGACCACAAGAATCTCTGTAATATGTTTATCAGTGAGAAATATCTAGTTCTCATGTTATCTGCTGTTTACCTCTCCTCCTTCCTTGGTAATTGCTTTTCACTTTCAAAAGCCTGTGGCACTTAGGCCCGTGGCGCAGGGCTCCGGCAGGCTGTTCCGGTGGGTGAACAGCCCGTCGGATCCATGCTGCTGCAGGTGCCCATGCTGCTGCAGGTGCCCATGCTGCGCTCCGGCCCCATTCACTGTAATATATTTTGTATTTTCGTTCTGGCCGCCTTTCAGCAGAGCGCAGTTCCGGCCCCACACGTGCACCTGTGGCAGCACAGATCCGGCGGGCTGTTCACCCACCGGAACAGCCTGCCGGAGCCCTGCACCGCAGGTGTGAAAGTAGCCTTAATCCTGTCCTAAACAGGAGCAGCTCCAGAATAGGATCATATTACACATGTCAATGCAAGTCAATGGAGAGGGAAGGGGGAAGGGTAAGCAGAAGCACACACAGACAAGCAGACTGGTGGAGCTATGTCGGCTTAGATATAAACTTTCTAAGCATTTTATTCACAACCGTACAGGTCAGTACTTCTCTGTAATGCTTTCCATGATCTTGCGGCTGCTTCTGAGTAAGTAAGAGAAGGTTAGGAAGCAGATGTTCCTCTACTTTATGTGTGCAGTGGATGGCAGCTAGTCTTCTCCCACCACCTCTGGGACAACAGCAAACTAAAAAATTAAACATGCACATAGGAAAGCTGCAAATGAAAAATAAAAGTGGTACAATGGGCAGAAATAGTGTTATGTCTTATGTACACACACTGTTAGTGGCGCTTACAACCATTTAAGAAAATTTTGGGTCTCTGTCACAATTTTATGCTGTTCTCAGATAGGGCAGCATAAATCTGATGACAGATTCCCATTATGAAGTTGCTCAGTTTATCATTTTTCTTGGGAGTATTCAATATTATAGAATATCCTGTGATAAGCTGATTACCAGGAGACCTTTCTAGTAAACAGACACTATAATGGTGGAGAAACCTATTGAATCGAACAGCAAGATCTTCTGTTAACACAAAATCTAGAATACCAGGGAATTGGTAAAACCACTTTAGTGCCACCAACTATGATACCAAAAACCACCAAGCACCATAAGCAGCAGATATATCTGCACTGGAGCCTGGGTCACCGGTTGTGGAGGTAACAAGATCATCCCATTCTGAAAATTGCAGTTCATGTTTTTGGAGATTGTTTTGACCCTTAGCTATCACATTGTCCATTCTGAAAAACATATTAAAAAGTGTCTATTCATTCTTTGAAAAGTTGATATACTTCAAATACAAATGTAAAGCCTTTAATAAAGATTGATTATTCATTGAAGGTTATGAATTACACACACTTGCGTCAATACATTTCTTATGAGAGTTTATTATTTGTAATTGCACACTTGAATCATTTCTTAACCACTTCCCGTCCGCCCGTTGACTATAAACGTCCGGGAAGTGGTTATCTATCTCTGAATGGACGTTTCTGAACGTCCATTCAGAGATAGCAGCTGCACGCTAATCGTGCAGCTGCACAGTGGGGTACCTGCTGTCAGTGACAGCAGGGTACCCCAAAGAGAAGGCAGGGACCGTTCCCAGGGGTCCCTGCCTTCTAGATCGCTGTATACACAGCGCTCAACGAGCGCTGAGGATAGGTCATCAATAAATTTAACTTGGAGAACCCCTTTAAAGGATTATTTAAAGTTATTCACTATCCACAGAAAATGGGATAAGTATTCCATCAGTGGGGGTCCTACCACTGGGACCTCCACCCATCACAAGAACAGGGACCATACCACATGGAGCTCTCTAAAATGAATGGAGTCAGGCATGGAAGCAGCCGCTCCTTTTACTTCTATGGGAGTTCTGGAGATAGCTGAGTACAAAGTCACAGAAAAACCACTAAAACTTAACTTTTAATTCAATAAATAAATTGTGGTGGACAATACACATTGGGCACAACATAAAGGAACATGCAAGTGTAACAACACACTTCGTAGACATAAAAGGTGGTCAGCCAGAGAAGATGCATACATCATGATTAGCCATAATTGATGATAGGACAGAAAATATCTCTCCCTGTGACTGTCCCTCAAAAAACTGGCGCCCTGCCTACAAAACGGAATGGCCACCCCGATAGGGGCGATCCCGTGTCAGGAACCTCCTGGAATGCCCTAAAAAGGCCCTAAACACAGGATAGACACCCAAAGCCAATAAATCACCCAGGTGAACACTTATATACGTTCTAATATACAGTCAAGTCAAAAAGTCGTCAAATATAGTGATAGTGACTGAGGACTCTCAATTACATATTGTCATGAACGTGCCTGCATCAGGTTGCAGGTGATCGGCTAGACTTTCAAAAGTGACATAATTTGACATGTTTTCCTCTTGGTTTGGTTTCTGAGATCTGGCTGCTGCAATTTCTGCATTAAGATAAGTGTCATTTTCCCTATTGTGTTTATCCTACTTTTCCCTGTTGTGGTTTTGGCTTCTGGAGTCTCCTGTTCGTCCGTCCTTTTGGAGGAACGGGTTGACTCCTTCCCCTGTCACTAGTTGCAGGGTTCTATAGGGTCAGGTGTTATTAGGTCATGATGGTCCAAAGCAGGTTCACTATCTTGTTGATGATCTTTCCATTGTGAACTTTTTATTTATTTGCTATATTTATAGCCTTTATGGTATGCAGATTATAGCAGTTCACACTGTGTTACACCCATGTATTATGCCTACATCTTAAATCTATTGCTACACTGGACTTGGGATTTTTTCTCTGGATTTTTTCTCTGTATTACAAATGTAGAGTTATTATCCTTGTGTGAACAGGGCTCTATCTGCTGTTGCGCCTTTCAACTTGGTACACCCTGGGTTTATACCATCAGTAGTATCTGATTTCTTGTGAATACCTTGATTTCCGTAACGTTGTGTACATTACCTGAACTCCTCAACTTTGTGTATATTATATAATACACTGGGACACCTATCCCAGTTGGCGTGTAAATACCCTGAAGATCCGTACCTTCTTTGGATATGGTGAAATGCATTGGGATTACTTATTTACCGTTTTACAACATCTGGGTCTATATATACCGGTTTTGGACTATCTGCATGTATCTTAAAATACTTTGTTGCAAGACCAGTAAGGTATTACATGTTGTATAATCTACGTAGACTTGATAGGTTTTCATGATGATTTTAACTTAATATGTAATTGAGAGTCCTTAGTCAGTATCAATATATTTGACGACTTTTTGACTTGACTGTATATTAGAACGTATATAAGTGTTCACCTGGGTGATTTATTGGCTTTGGGTGTCTATACTGTGTTTAGGGCCTTTTGAGGGCATTCCAGGAGGTTCCTGACACGGGATCGCCCCTATAAGGGTGGCCATTCCGTTTTGTAGGCAGGGCGCCAGTTTTTTGAGGGACCATTATAGGGAGAGATATTTTCTGCCCTATGATCAATTATGGCTAATCATGATGTATACATCTTCTCTGGCTGACCATCCTTTATGTCTACGAAGTGTGTTGTTACACATGCATGTTCCTCTATGTTGTGTCCAATTTGTATTGTCCACCACATTTTATTTATTGAATTAAAAGTTAAGTTTTAGTGGTTGTTCTGTGACTTTCTACGATTACAGTCTGACGGTCAACTTGTCGGATCTGATTACTTTGATAGCCGAGTACAGCCATATTCTTTGAGTAGAAAGAAGGAAACCACTGTTTACCAAGAGTGACATTACTATGTTTCTTTCATATTTGCTAAAAAAAAGACCTTTGTAAACCTTGATCTGATCAGGAAAATGGACAGTGGTAATGTGGCAGCACTTTAGCACTGCAATTATGGCTGCAACAATGAACCTTCCACAGTCTAATTGAAATGAACTAAGATACTGTAGATGGTTGGTGATCAAAGTTTGGTTTAGATGGAACGTTCGGTAAAGATACAAAAAGTAAAATCTGGTCAAATTAAGGCAGTGATGAGGCCTTTTTTCTGTTTTGTTGGTACAAGATGATTCAAAATTATTGGTACAAGTCTACCAGATTAATGAACATCATATATCAAGAAATATATCATATATCATATATCCATCATGTCTGCAGTTTACCAATAAGCTGAAGCGGGTTGTTCAGAATAGCAATTATCTACAATCACCTCCGAAATTACTGAGGAAAAATAATATTTGGTATTGGTATATTCACACTTCCAACTTGACCCCTACAGAGGTAGGCTATGTACACCTTCGGAGGAAATTTTTTATACTTGTATTTTACTCATTTTTTGGCTAAAAATAATTTTTTTTAATTGACCTTTAGTAAAAATATTGAGCTGTTCTTTCATGAAGGGTTAACTGTTTTTCTAACAGTGTGACTGGTACTTACACTTTGTACTATATTACTGAGAGGTCATAAACACTTATGTAAGCCACATTCCTATCAGTAAGATAAGAACTGAACTATAATGAGTGTTTATAAGGTCAGAGAACAGAGATAAGGAGTCCGTCAGCTCCCGGTCTGACGGAAAAGACAGAAATCCAAACTGTGCTACTAGAGCATGTCAGCTCTGTACAGAAAAAAGGACTCCATATTTTTAATAAAGACCAATTAAAAAAATATATTTTTAGCTCAAAATGAGTACAATGCAATAATTTTAGAAAAATGCCCCCAAAGGTGTACATAGCCTTTAAAAACTCCTCATTCATTCACACAATCTACTCATAAAATACTTAATAGGGATGTCTCACAAAAAGGTATGTATTTTTATGTATTTTTTTTTAACAAGAACTATCTAGTACCTATGAAAGGTTATCCAGTATTGCTTTCCTACAGAAGAAACTCCCTCTCAATAAAGTCATGAAAGATTTATTCTATTCTGGAAATAGAATAGCACCACATTTGTCTATCTTCTCTGTCTGGTATCACCACTCACTTGAATAGGAATGAGCTGCTATCCTAGACACAGCCAATGGGAAAGTTTGGTACTGTTTATAAGGAAAAGAGCAGAACCAACAAGTATGTAGATCTCATTGTCTTTGTATTCTGGAATATTATGTGTTTATATGTGTATATATGTTTAAATAAACTCTGTCATATTGAACATGGTAGAAAGAAAAGCTGAAGAAAAAAGAGGTCCAAGGATTGGACCTCGGTTGTTTTCGGCGGCCCCATTGAAATGAATGTGCAGTGCGCCTCCCATTTATTTCAACGTTCCGTTCTCGTTTTAGGTGTGGGTCCCAGAGGTAGGACCTGTACCTATCAGACAATGGGGGCATATCCTAGCGATATGTCCCCACTGTCTATGATGGGACAACCATTTTAAGGAGAGCTGTGTCCTTTTTCTTTCTTTTTAGTTTTTGAATATTAAACGTGGTGTCTGGATTGCAGCCAGCATGTTTTAGAACAGGAGAAGCTGAGCAGTGTGTTATATAGTTTTGTAGGAAACATTTCAGTATAACTTGTATTTTATTCCTTTAAATCCCTACATGTTCTAAACTTAAGAGTCCAGTGGGTACTAAGACCACCTATTGGACTCCTAAGCATGGAAAGAGCATGGATGTAAATGTACAAAGTACACGTTATACAGAATCTTTTCCCACCGAACTATACATCAGTCTGCTCAGCTCCTCCTTCTCTATATCATAGTGCCCACAGATGGGCTGACCCTACAATGTGACAAGCTCCCTTTAAGCTGAATATCACAACATCATTGCAGCATTTGTATGGACACAATAGGACAAACAATTATTGTTCTTCCGGATAAACCAGATTTCACAGCGATCATTTACTTTATTTCATAAAAAGAATGTTTTCCCACATATTTAGAAAGGGAAAAATAGAAAATCAGCCTTTGAAATGCAGAGCAAAGATTGACAAACAGTTGACTGCTATGGGTTGCAATGGGTCAAGTCAGCAACAAAGCATAACAAGGCGTGTAATACAGTGTTTAAACACTCACACCCTTCACGTTTAGTGGGTATCTCAACTGACAAGGGTGTTTGCGAATGCAGCAAAATGCAAAAAACCATGAAGAGTTTTATTTATTGGGTCTCATTACATTTCCATGCATGATTTTGAGCAAATAAAGCCAGGGCAGAGAATAAAGGGACATACTTGGATCCTTCCACAAGCTGAGTTTACAAATATGTTGATACATGTATGTTTTTGTGATAGGCTAAGTCAAACAGACAAGACATGAAGACAGATGTCTTAGACTTCTCATTCTATACCATGCAAGCACATTGTATTGGCCTTATATGCATTCTATGACAAGCTCAAATTTTTGGCAGGTCCACAGCTGGGCAAGTATAGAGAGATTGAATCATCATCACTAGGAACTAAATACAGGTAAATAAATTATATATTCTAAGGTCCGCTTCAGATATATCAATTGTGACCAGCCAGGCAGCCAGACACAACTAACATATATATATATATATATATATATATATACTAGCAGAAAGACCCGGCTTCGCCTGGCTATATTTCATCTATTTATTTAATGTTTCTGTGTGTCGTTGCAGAGAGAAAGTCAATGCAGCTGACAGAAATTGGGAGGGGGCGTGGTTTAATGGGACACGGGGGGGGTTAAGTCCTTCATTTCAGGGTGGCCTGAATTATAGGTTAATGCCATGGTAATTTGAGGAAACACAATGGGTGGCAGTGGAAGAAAACATTGCTTTGCGCGGGTATATTTAATCTATTTCATTTAATGTTTCTGTGTGTCGTTGCAGAGAGAAAGTCATCCTCCCTCCCATCCCTGCAGCTGACAGATGTTGATTTTTACCTTCAATTGTTCAATCTCCATTGGCTGCGGAGTGGGAGGGGTCATGGCCTGACTGAGTCGGGGGCGTGACGTTGCAAGACCTGGGGCGGGGTTTTAAGTCCTTCTTTTGATGGTGGCCAGAATTAAAGGTCGATGCCATGTTAATTTATGAGGACACGCCATGGGTAACAGTGGAAGAAAACATTGCTTTGCACGGGTATATTTAATCTATTTCATTTAATGTTTCTGTATGTTGTTGCAGAAAGAAATCCAACCTCCCTCCCACCTCTGCAGCTGACAGAAGTTGATTTTTACCTTCATTTTTTCAATCCCCGTTGGCTGCGGAGTGGGAGGGGACGTGGCCTGACAGAGTCGGAGCGTGGTTTCGCGAGATCTGGGGCGGGGGTCAGAGTGGCATGAATTACAGGTCGATGACATGGTAATTTATGGGGACCCGCAATGGGTAGCAGTGGAAAAAAAGATCTTTTATTAGTACTGAATGGTCGTAGTCTAAAATTAGTCAATTTCATCTACGATTTTTGTGTGTCGTTGCAGAGAGAAATTCACCCTCCCACCCCTGCAGATGATTTTTTTCAATCCCCGTTGCCTGCGGAGTGGGAGGGGGCGTGTCCTGGCAGAGTTTGGGGTGTGGATTATCAAGATGCTTCGAACGTTTGTAGTCTGAAATTAGTCTATTTCATCTAAAATTTTGTGCGTCATTGCAGAGAGAAATTCACCCTCCCACCCCTGCAGCTGACAGAAGTTTATTTTTCCCTTCATTCTTTCAATCCCTGTTGGCTGCGGAGTGGGAGGAGGCATGACCTGACAGAGTTGGGGGTGTGGCTTAGCAAAGCGCTTCGCATAGGTGATCTAATCTATTTCATTTAATGTTTCTGTGTGTCGTTGCAGAATGGCTGCAGAGTGGGAGGGGGCGTGGTCTGACAGTTGGGGGCGTGACTTAGCAAGACGATTCGAACAGTTGTAGTCTATAATTAGTCTATTTTATCTAAAATTTTTCTGTGTCGTTGCAGAGAGAAATTCACCCTCCCACCCCTGCAGCAAACAGAAGTTTATTTTTACCGTTATTTTTTCAATCCCCGTTGGCTGTGGAGTGGGAGGGGGCGTAACCTGACAGAGTCGGGGGCGTGGATTAGCAAGACGCTTCACATGGGTGTATTTAATCTATTTCATTTAATGTTTCTGTGTGTCGTTGCAGAAAGAAAGTCAACCTCCCACCCATCCCTGCAGCTGACAGAAGTTGATTTTTACCTTTATTTTTTCAATCCCTGTTGGCTGCGGAGTGGGAGGGGGCGTGGCCTTACAGAGTCGGGGCGTGGCTTAGCAAAGCGCTTCGCATAGGTGCATTTAATCTATTTCATTTAATGTTTCTGTGTGTCGTTGCAGAATGGCTGCGGAGTGAGAGGGGGCGTGGCCTGACAGAGACGGGGCGTGGCTTAGCAAAAGGCTTCGAACGGTTGTAGTCTATAATTAGTCTATTTCATCTAAAATTTTTGTGTGTCGTTGCAGAGGGAAATTCACCCTCCCACCCCTGCAGCAAACAGAAGTTTATTTTTACCTTCATTTTTTCATTTCCCATTGGCTGCGGAGTGGGAGGGGGCGTGACCTGACAGAGTCGGGGGCATGGATTAGCAAGACGCTTCGCATGGGTGGATTTAATCTATTTTATTTAATGTTTGTGTGTGTTGTTGCAGAAAGAAAGTCAACCTCCCACCCATCCCTGCAGATGACAGAAGTTGATTTTTACCTTTATTTTTTCAATCTCTGTTGGCTGCAGAGTGAAAGGGGGTGTGGCCTGACAGAGTTGGGTGTGTGGCTTCGTGAGACCTGGGGCGGGGGTTTTAAGTACTTCTTTTAGGGTGGCCTGAATTAAAGGTCAATACCATGCTTATTTATGAGCCTACGCAATAGGCAGCAGTGGAGGAAAACATCTTTTATTACTACTGAACTGTAGTAATAAAAAAAAAACATAAGTTATATTTATGGTAACCGGAATACCTTTAACAGTCAGTAAATAGAAATGGATGAGATCCTCAGCTGCTGATAATTACCTGGTTGTTATGGAAACCTGCCCTCCCTGTGTGTGTCTGTGCAGAGAATGGCAGTTGGAGTTTAAAACCAAAGTTCCCAGTTGTAATGTTGGCTAATGGAGATCATATTTTGGGAATATCTCAGGAACGGTATGTCCTAGAGAGATGAGACCTGGTCTAAAACCTTCCCGGACACCTGATGTACCTGTGTGCCGAATTTGGTGAAAATCGGTCCAGTAGTTTGGTCGTGCATAGAGAACAAACAGACAGACAGACAGAAACTCATTTTTATATTATTAAGAGATATATATATATATATATATATATAGAGAGAGAGAGTACACAAAAACAGGCAGCACTCTCTAGGCAAAATGAAAAAATCACGGAACTTTATTCACCCATGTGTGAATAAAGTTGAATCATCAGGCTTTGCACCTCGTTTTATTTTATTTTTTTCCCAGTGCTGCCGAGATATTTATATATATATATATATATATATATATATATATATATATATATATATTTTATATACACCTTCTCATTCAAAGAGTTTTCTGTATTTTCATGACTATGAAAATTGTAGATTCACACTGAAGGCATCAAAACTACGAATTAACACATGTGGAATTATATACTTAAAAAAAAGTGTGAAACAGCTGTAAATATGTCTTATATTCTAGGTTCTTCAAAGTAGCCACCTTTTGCTTTGATTACTGCTTTGCACACTCTCGGCATTCTCTTGATGAGCTTCAAGACGTAGTCACCTGAAATGGTTTTCACTTCACAGGTGTGCCCTGTCAGGTTTAATAAGTGGGATTTCTTGCCTTATAAATGGGGTTGGGACCATGAGTTGTGTTGGGCAGAAGTCAGGTGGATACACAGCTGATAGTCCTACTGAATAGACTGTTAGAATTTGTATTATGGCAAGAAAAAAGCAGCTAAGTAAAGAAAAACAAGTGGCCATCATTACTTTAAGAAATGAAGGTCAGTCAGTCTGAAAAATTGGGAAAACTTTGAAAGTGTCCCCAAGTGCAGTCGCAAAAACCATCAAGTGCTACAAAGAAACTGGCTCACATGAGGACCGCCCCAGGAAAGGAAGAGCAAGAGTCACCTCTGCTGCGGAGGATAAGTTCATCCGAGTCACCAGCCTCAGAAATCGCAGGTTAACAGCAGCTCAGATTAGAGACCAGGTCAATGCCACACAGAGTTCTAGCAGCAGACAAATCTCTACAACAACTGTTAAAAGGAGACTGTGTGCAGCAGGCCTTCATGGTAAAATAGCTGCTAGGAAACCACTGCTAAGGATAGGCAACAAGCAGAAGAGACTTGTTTGGGCTAAAGAACACAAGGAATGGACATTAGACCAGTGGAAATCTGTGCTTTGGTCTGATGAGTCCAAATTTGAGATCTTTGGTTCCAACCACCGTGTCTTTGTGCGACGTAGAAAAGGTGAACGGATGGACTCTACATGCCTGGTTCCCACCATGAAGCATGGAGGAGGAGGTGTGATGGTGTGGGGGTGCTTTACTGGTGACACTGTTGGGGATTTATTCAAAATTGAAGGCATACTGAACTAGCATGGCTACTATAGCGGCATGCTATTCCATCCGGTTTGCGTTTAGTTGGACCATCATTTATTTATCAACAGGACAATGGCCCCAAACACACCTCCAGGCTGTGTAAGGGCTATTTGACCAAGAAGGAGAGTGATGGGGTGCTACGCCAGATGACCTGGCCTCCACAGTCACCAGACCTGAACCCAATTGAGATGGTTTGGGGTGAGCTGGACCGCAGAGTGAAGGCAAAAGGGCCAACAAGTGCTAAGCATCTCTGGGAACTCCTTCAAGACTGTTAGAATACCATTTCAGGTGACTACCTCTTGAAGCTCATCAAGAGAATGCCAAGAGTGTGCAAAGCAGTAATCAAAGCAAAAGGTGGCTACTTTGAAGAACCTAGAATATAAGACATATTTTCAGTTGTTTCACACTTCTTTGTTAAGTATATAATTCCACATGTGTTAATTCATAGTTTTGATGCCTTCAGTGTGAATCTACAATTGTCATAGTCGTGAAAATACAGAAAACTCTTTGAATGAGACGGTGTGTCCAAACTTTTGGTCTGTACTGTATATATATATATATATATATACACTCCACTTCAGTGCACAGGCCCAGCTTCCATACACTAATAGTACCAGAGTGCATAGCATTCAGTAATTTTCTGTCTGGCGTCATAAGTAATGCGTCACAAGGTTATGTGAACATCTGGGATCGGTTCTGACTTCAGTTCTGCTCCAGCGGATTGCAGGATATATGTGAAGCCTAACCAGGTCATTTTACTTATCATCTTGTAAATATACAAGTAATAATAGAAGTGATTCTTTATCAAAATGCATTTTGTACCTTTCTCAAGTCTATATGAGATTGGTCAATTGTTTCTAGCAATATTATTAATATTATTTATTGATTCTTTTCTGATTTATTATTTATTATTATTATTTATCATTTATTATTATTTATTATTTCTTCTCTGACTTATTATTATTATTATTTATTATTAGTTATTATTACTTCTGTGATTAGGTGGTGCATAATCATATAATACAATATCAAGAAATAGTAACAAATTATATATAATGCAAACATTGTAACCAAAATTGCCATTTACTATCACAGTACATAGGCTGGTGATAGATACATACTATCCGTAATTAAGCTAATAGGGGCTTAAAGATATATGAGAAGTGATAGCTCACCGATTCGCCACCACTCTTGTTCTGGTGCAGTCTGGGCCCCTGATGCTCTCTACTTTCTGATCCAGACTTGACACCCATGAAATGTTCACTAAGTCAATCATTAGAAGAAAGGGTAAGTGCTTTGGTTAGGGATGAGCTAATCGACTTCGGATGCTTCATCCTAAGTCGATTCGCATAAAACTTCGTTGTAATACTGTACGGAGTGGGATCCCCGTACAGTATTAGAATTACAGTATTGGCTCCGATTAACTGAAGTTATTACTTTGCGAAGTCTTGCGAGACTTCATTTAATAACTACGTAAATTAATTATGACTGTAAAAACCTTGATACCGAACTCAGGTTCGGTTCCAAGTGGTATCTTGGAACTGAACTTGAGTTCGGTATCAGGGTTTTTTACAGTAATAATTCATTCACAAACTTATTACAAAGTCTCATGAGATTTCGTGAAGTAATAATTTCGGGGCTCCCACTCCGTACAGTATTACAACAAAGTTTTATGCAAATTGGATGCTTCATCCACAGTCAAAGTCGATTCGCTCATCCCTAGCTGTGGCCATTGATTGACTGAGAGGGCAATTGTGTGTCATTACACAGGAAGTACGAACCAACGAGGACCCAAAAAGTATTGGAATAGCAACAGCAAGGGATCGGTGCAACACCACAAATTGCAGTAAACAGCTGTAGTGGTCTCCTGGTTAGATGCTAAAGCTCCGCAAAAGCAGTGTTTGTCCTGCTCTCCCTAGCTTCTACTGAGAACTGTCAGCAGTTTTGCATGGTCAAAACTGCTGACTGGCTTCTTTTAACCCCTTAAGGACCTCCGCCGTACATGTATGGCGGAAGTCCATTCCCCAAAGATGGCGCCCGCTGCACGCGTGAGCGGCTTAGCTGCCAGGTTTCTGCTATTTTAAATAGCAGATACCTGCGGCACTGTCAGCATTATCCAACACATTCCAGAACTGTAAGGGTTACATAGCATCATAAATCATTATAATGCTATGTAACCCCCGTTCAGTGCCGGGAGTTCAGTACATGGCACACGATGCGGGAGACGTCTGAGTGTCATGCTCGTGTGAAAGGGGCCTAAGGCTATGTGAACGGAAAAATAAAAAAAGTTTGGAGTATGGAAAGGCTTGGAGTGAAAAACGAAAACTCAATCACCTAAATTAGGCCCGATAAACTGCAGTACTACATGAGCAGTAATGGTGACACTGACCTCATTGCTAATTAATATCTTGATTCACCTCCTACTTCCCTTACTGGGCTGTCCCAAAAAGCCTCAACATGCAGTTATGTGTGGTTTTCAAATTGCTGTATGGTTTTCAAGTAAATCTGCTATTTAAATACATAATACTGTAGCCATGAATAAAGCCTTAAAGGGAACCTGTCATCTCTGAAACACCCCCTGAACTAGAGTAAGCGGTGTATAGTGTAAGTGATGCTGAATCCGAATATGTAAGTTTTATCTTCATACTCACTTCCATTCTGATGCTGTGCTCCCACAAACCTGCAGTAAAATGCACTCACTGGACTCCAGTGCTCACTCACATAATGGAGAGGACTCAAAGAAGAGCCAGTGAGTGCATTTTACTGCAAGTTTGTGGGAGCACAACGTCGGAATGGAAGTGAGTATGAAGATAAAACTTACATATTCGGATTCAGCATCACTTACACTATACACCGCTTACTCTAGTTCAGGGGGTGTTTTGGAGATGACAGGTTCCCTTTAAAGGGTTGTGGTACCAATAAATGCTGTTTTAACCCTTTCGCGCCCGGAGGTTTTTTCCATTTTCGTTTTGCGCTCCCTGCCTTCATACTAGTACGGCGCTGGATGTGAAGGGGTTAATATAATTCAGGATGAAAAACAAGTTATTTTTATTTACTTTCTGTTACAAAAATACTTGAGACATTATCTTTACTTTGCTATAATTGGACTCCCTGGTGTTTAATCTGTATAGTAATACTGAGGTGGTCTAATATGCTTAGTGCCATTCTTCATCTGCCACCACCTGGATCTATTGTTAGAAGCTATGAGAGCTTCTTAGAGAGTGCTGCAGCAGAGAGGACATACCCCCTAAGAAAGTAAATGTCCCTTGAGAAAGGACACATCCACTGATCAGCCAGCAGGAAGGAACTGTAGCAGAGGAACTGGAGAAATGAATGGGGAGATCGCTGGATCCATGAGCCCTGTACGGGCTGGTTCTAACCTTGTTAGAGATTGTTATGCACTATATGATGTCTTATCTACTTTCATTTTCATAGCATAACATTTAATGGCCTTTTACTTGCAAAGCTACATCACAAGTCACATTTGAGAATCTCCTGAGCTTCGCTTTGGGTTTTAGAATAATACAACAGTTCATATTCTGATTACTATGACAATTTTCTACACAATTGTATCGAAAAGAATACTGTTCAGTGACATCACTGGTGAAACCGGATGTCACACAGTGCCAGACAGAAAAATGGTGCCTGCTACATTGTTCTGTCCAGAGCTATCAGTCTATATAAGCCAGACCTGTGTACTATAGTGCACTACATATACATCAGTTGCATCCGACACAAAAAAACACCGGCCAGACACAACTGATGTATATACACCCAGCCATCTTGTCAAGAATATAAGGCTACTTTTCTGCCTGGAAAAATAGTAGTGATCAATGTCAAAGAAGCCTGTACATGTATATATACACTGATGAGCAAAAGGGTAACAATGTTTAGAACTTTTAACTTTCAGGCTCCATATCTCACCATCCACTGCAGCTTCGAACATGATACTACCATCATTTTAAAGACAATCATCTTGGCTATCTCATACATAAATTAGTTTTGCAACTAGTTAGCATATGATTAGTTCTGCAGAATTCCTGTCGTGTAACTGCATTGTTACTGTTTTGCTCCTAAAATTCTAAATTTAAATTTTTATTATTTTGTAAATCCACCTGTGGCTTTCAACACTGCCTGAATCCTTCTAGGAATGCTCTCGATCAAATTCATGCATGTCTTGACCGAAATCAGTTCCCCGGTCTCTTCTACACATTTCCAATGTTGGTGCATACTGGCTGACTCACTTGGGTATGAATACAGCTTTTTATGCAAATCTACCCACAAGTGTTTGATTGGGTTGAGGTCTGGGGACTGTGGGGCCAATCCAGCACCTCTACTTCATTGTCATTGAACCATTTGTTCACAAATCTTGACATATGCTTCGGGTTGTTGTCCTGCTGGAACACTGTGTCGTCCTTTTCATACCCATAGTACTCATGTGTATGAAGTAACTCATCTTGTAGGATACTCACATATAGCTCAGCATTGAGACCACCATTGATCATGGTCAAGTATTCAAACCCATATCATCAGGCTTCCTCCACCAAACTTGACAGTTCCTTCAATTTCTCGATCCGTTAGCCCCCTTTTCCTTTGTTTCTTCCAGACCCATATGCACCCATCAGAGCCCAGTCTATTGGCTATGAGCCAACTACACTGCCGTGTTTGTCATGCCAGAACTGATAGACCTTGTGATGAGCTGACTTATTAAGTCCGATATTTTGCCTGGATGCCCATCTCTTGGCTTTGGACTTCATTTTGTATTCTTCCAACTGTCATGGCACTCACATGATGCAGTTTGACAATTTTCTTGGCTGAGATACTGATATTGATATTGATGAGATGGATGATGCTGTTTCTCTTTTCTGGGGAAATCTTCTTCATGGCTGCTCCTGGATTCGAACTAGTGACCGTTCACTTGGGAATTAACCTAATAACACACTGAGCTATTAGGGAATGTAAGAACAGGTTGTAATTTGTAGTATACAAGAAGAAAAAGATTGTTCCACCACCAGGAGCAAACCAGTAACAACGCAGTTACATGACAAGAATCTGTATAACTAATCATATGCTAAATAGTTGTAAGTCCAAGTTATGTATGAGATAGCCAAGATGTCTGTCTATAAAATGATGGTAGTCTCACCTTCGAAGCTGTAGTGGATGGTGAGATATGAAGCCTGAAAGTCAAAAGTTCAAAACATTGTTACCCTTTTACTCGTCAATGTACCTTAGTAAATTTCAGCAAATGTGTCTGTGCTGCAGTATTATCCATGGATTATGTGTTTACAACATAAGACAAATTGATATATCCGTTATTGCGGCATATCGAGGGCGCATACTGTTCTCAGTATCTGGTATCCATGTAAACAAAATATAATAAGGGTATAGGCAACCATTTTTTTCTGCCTGCATGTTGCACGCAACTTTCTAAATAGAGACCAGTCTTCTGGCTGCTACTGTCATCAGCTATCAATTTGGTTTGACTGCTCTCTTCCATTAGACATACAGAGACTTGCAGACATTCTTTTGTTCGCATGATTTATTTCTTTACGACAACAAGCTATATCCTATTTTTAAAGCATTTTGAACACTGAATGGGAAACACCATTTTAGCAACAAGACAGATATGTTATTTTCTGTTTGGTTAAATATTCCAGAGAGACAAAATACTTCACTATACTAAATGTTAAAACAACAGGTAAAACAACAAAAGATTAATGATTACAACAATATCACACTGACTCAGGAGCATACTGGTGCTCTATACCAATGTGCATTGTGGGAGTGAAACATTATGACAAGTGAATGACTTTCACAAATGGCAGTGATGACAGACACATTCATTTACAATGTATGAAATGTAGCAATTGCTCTTTTGAGAGACATATTAATTGCATTTCTGCTGGTGACATAGCTCTTCACTGTCTGAAGAGCCATATGCTGTTGCTTTTTAATGAATCTATTGATCAAAAGTGTTCTATGGAATTAACATTGTGTGTTTTGTCTACTGTATACAAAGTATTACATCAATTTGTATTCACTCTGTGTGATGTCTACTTCCATTTGTATTTTAGCTCCAAATATCTGTGCAGATTAATCTCATATCTTTTTGTCTGATACAGAGATCCAAATCTGCTTCTTTCTGTGGCAGACATCCAAATGACCTTCTTTCTGATACAGACGTCCTACTACCATTCTTTCTAATACAGAGATCCAAATGCTCTTCTTTATGATGTAGAGGTTCGAAGGCCCTTCTTTCTGATACAGAGGTCCAAATGTCTTTCTTTCTGAGACAGAGGTCTAAAAGTCCTTCTTTTCATACAGAAGTCCAAATGCCCTTCTTCTGATAAAGAGATCCAAATGTCCTTCTTCTGATAAAGAGATCCAAATGCCCTTCTTCTGATAAAGAGATCCAAATGCCCTTCTTCTGATAAAGAGATCCAAATGCCCTTCTTCTGATAAAGAGATCCAAATGCCCTTCTTCTGATAAAGAGATCCAAATGCACTTCTTTCTGAGACAGAGGTCCAGGTGCCCATCTTTCTGATACAGAGGTCCAGATGCCCTTCTTTCTGATACAGACATCCAAATACCCTTCCTTCTGATACAGAGATCCGAATGCCATTCATGCCCTTTTTTCTGAGACAGAGATGCAAGTGCCCATCTTTCTGATACAGAGATCCGAATGCCCTTTTTTATGATACAGAGATCCAAATACTCTTCTTCCTTAGAGATCCAAATGCCCTTCTTTCTGATACACATGTCTAAGTGCCAATCTTTCTGATACAGAGATCCAAATGCCCTTCTTTCTGATACAGAGATCCAAATGCCAATCTTTCTGATACAGAGATCCAAGTGCCCTACTTTCTGATACAGAGATTCAAATGCCATTCTTTCCTTCACATAAGTTTGGTGTCATGATAAAGTTCCTGCTGCCACCACTTGAGAAAGCACAACACACAGATGTCTGCAATTCCCATTCAATTAATAATAAATCTATCTTCAACAGGCCAATTATATAATATTCTTCTAGCTGTGTAAAGAGGAGAAAAAAATATCGTATCAGAAAAACAGAGCTGTGATCCTTTTAAAGATACATTATGTCACTACAAAAAAAAATTGTAAATAAGCTGAAATGCTATTCTTAAGTGAAAGTATACTGTAATTTACCAAAAAAAAAACTATCAAAAAAGTTGGGATTCACTTGTTTGGCAGTACTGCTAAACGGTGTAATTTGACCTATATTTGACCTATATTATGGGAGGTAGGAGCAGCCAAAATTAAAATCATATTTGTCATTTCATTTTCAACACGTGAAAAATGTATGCCAAAATTTAAAATAAAATGAAATCCTTTAATTTTCAATTTCATTTTAACTTGAGCACAGGGTAATATGTTACAAAAATAAGATGAAAATTTAAAAAGCCCTTTGTTTATTCTTTTATTTTATGGTCAATATTAAAGATAAAAATGAAAACTAGAAAAATAAATGTCAAAACGAGAGTTTGACATTAATTTTTCATCTTTATCTGTGCCAAAATTCAAATGAAGACAAAAAAAACAATTTGAATTTTCAATTTTAAGTTATTCTAATATTCACATTCACATTCACATCTAAAACGCTGACCTTAATAAATGTGCCCCTAATTTTTTTTTTTCAGTTTCTGGTGCATGGCAAGTAGTACTTGTGGCACATGAGTTTTAAATACATGAAGTTCTCTTATTTTAGAAAAAATGTAGACCTATGGACATATATGACATAATGGGGTCCGTCCGTATTCAGTCAAGACTGCTACATGTTGTGCTATTTTTGAAGCAAAAGTGATATGAGATAGAAGTCCTGTTCAATGTGAATATATCCTTAGTTTAAAAGTAAAATAAAGCCTAATATATATACAGTGGAAGAAATAAGTATTTGATCCCCCACTGACTTTAAAAGTTTTAATACTAAAAAATAAATGAAACGCCTCATAATTTTATGCCAGCTTTATTTTAACAGTGCCACATAGAATATCAAAAGAAAAACTGAGAAAATTACATGAAATGAGAAATAAAAAATAATTTGCATTTCTTTGAGGGAAATAAGTATTTGATCCCCTAGTAAAACCATGACTAATGTTGGCTCCCACAGACCACTGACAACCCCTAATCACAGTGAAGTCGTTACCTGGATGAGAGACACCTGTCCCAAATTGTCACCTGTATAAAAGGCCACCTGCCAACAGTCTCAGTGACACTCCAACATCTCCACCATGGGCAAGACTAAAGAGCTGTCTAAAGATGTCAGGGACAAAATTGTTGACCTACACAAGGCTGGAATGGGCTACAAAGCCGTAAGTAAGAAGATGGATGAGAAGGTGACAACTGTTGGTGCAATTATTCGGAAGTGGAAGAAGTACAACATTACTGTCAATCGACCCAGGCCTGGAGCTCCATGCAAGATATCACTTCGTGGAGTCTCATTGATCATGAGAAAGGCTAAAAATCAGTCAAGAACTACACGGGAGGAGCTGAGTAATGATCTCAAGGCAGCTGGGACCACAGTCTCCAAAAAAACCATTGGTAATACACTGAGACGTAATGGTTTAAAATCCTGCAGTGCACGCAAGGTTCCTCTGCTCAAGAAGGCTCACGTCCAGGCCCACCTCAAATTTGCCAATGAACATATTAGTGACTCCGAGAGAGACTGGGAGAAGGTGCTGTGGTCAGATGAGACCAAAATTGAGCTCTTTGGCCTCAACTCAACTCGACGTGTTTGGAGGAAGAAAAATACAGAATATGACCCTAAGAATACCATCCCCATCGTCAAGCATGGTGGTGGAAGTATTATGTTTTGGGGGTGTTTTTCTTCTAAGGCCACAGGCCAACTTCACCGCATTGACGGGAAGATGAATGGGGCCATGTATCGCAAACCTTGCCTCTGCCAGGGCACTGAAAATGGGTCGTGGACGGGTCTTTCAGCACGACAACGACCCAAAACATACAGCCAAGGAAACAAAGGAGTGGCTCCATAAGAAGCATATCAAGGTCATGGGATGGCCTAGCCAGTCTCCTGACCTCAATCCCATCGAAAATCTATGGAGAGAGCTGAAGCTTTGCGTTTCCAAATGCATGCCTAAAAACCTTAAGGATATGGAGATGATTTGCAGAGAGGAGTGGGCCAAAATTATTCCTGAAGTGTGTGCAAACCTTATAAAAAACTATAAGAAACGTCTGACTGCTGTGCTTGCTAACAAGGGCTTTGCCACCAAGTATTAAATGATGTTTTCCTAGGGGATCAAATACTTACTTCCCTCAAAGAAATGAAAATTATTTTTTATTTCTCATTTCATGTAATTTTCTCCGTTTTTCTTTTGATATTCTATGTGGCACTGTTAAAATAAAGCTGGCATAAAATTATGAGACGTTTCATTTATTTTTTGGTATTAAAACTTTAAAAGTCAGTGGGGGATCAAATACTTATTTCCTCCACTGTATATATATATATATATATATATATATATATAGAGAGAGAGAGAGAGAGAGAGAGAGAGAGAGAGTTTGTATGTTCTCCCAGAGTTGGTGTGCATTTCCTCCAGGTTCTCCGGTTTCCTCCCACACTCCAAAGACATACAGTAGTGATAGGGAACTTAGATTCTGAGCTCCAGTGGGGACAGCGAGTGAACATAATGTCTGTAAAGCGCTGCAGAATATGTCAGCACTATATTAGTGAGTAAAATAAAATATACATGAAAATTTTATATTACAGAAATTAATAAGATATATTGAATAACGATTCAACGAAGTTAAAGATAAGCAAATAAGTTGTTATTAATATGTGCCTCACAATGATACACTCACTACAATCCATGTTGTATCAATTCATGTTTTTGCAAATTCCAATATTAGTTATGTGCTTCTAATGTTCCCCTATGGTACAAATATGTAACCATTGTTATTTAATTAAACCTGAGAAAAATACACATTAATAGTTTCAGGCTCCATTGACTTCTATGGAAAGCTATAACAGTAAAGTTTCATTTTTAAAATGTTTACTTTCTATGTCTCTTGTGGACATATTCCCTGTCTACATCCATAGGTCACTATGAGTCCATGACAGGATTTTAAAAAATGTCAAACATCAGTTTGACAAAAAAAAAGTAGACATGAAAACCAATCTTGGATGTCATGGAAAGCTTTTCAGTGTTTCACACCACAATTGCATCAATAATGTAGTTATTTATTTGCAATTTAAACATATATATGATGCATTTGTGCATCACTTCTACAAAATGTTGTATGTGAAGTACCACCTGTCCACATATAATGCTGTCACACAGCAACTAAATAATTCTGCCTTATACCGACCAAATAATATAGTCACACTGTGAATATATAGCCCTATACAGTGCTTAAATAACATCACCATGAAGTACCTGAATAATATCACTATACAAAAGGATGGAAAAAACAGATCACATGTGAACGTATAGCACCCGCATGGAATCCTGACCCATTCATTTCAATGGGTCTGTGTACATGAGCGTTTTTTTCATGCATAACTTCTGCTTTGCGTCAAAATCGCAGCATGTTCTATATTCTGCGTTTTTCACGCACCCTGGCCCCATAGAAGTGAATGAACGCATCAAAACGCATTGCACCCGCACGGAAAAAACTGAACAAATGAACGCAATCGCAGACAAAACTCACTGAACTTACTTGCAATATGGTGCGAGTTTCCCTGAACTCACCCTGAACGCATCCGGACCTAATCCGTCACGCTCGTGTGATGATCCTTTTTAGATGATTTGAATAAACCTTGCGTTTAAACTTCTACATGTCCGAAGCAGGATACCATTCAATTCAACAATATGTCTGTGTATCATTATATGGAGTGACTGTTTGTATGAACATCAGTGCTGTGAGCTGAATTAATATATTTTATATAGACTTTTATATAATTTACAGCCTTTTGTTCCATTATGAAGTACCACTCCTTATTTTAATATGTTGCCCTTAATGCCCTAATAAAACTATTTCTATTGTACTTAATTAATCAATTTTGTATTTTTCTTATACTTTTACTTCCCTAAAGCACACCATTCACTGTGCGCTTTAAACTCAGTTCTCCGTGACAGCTCAGAGTGGGATATTTATGAATGGGCAGCAGCAACGCTGTGAGTACGGGCAGGATCTCATCTTTATTAGGACATTAGGGACATCATATTAAAATTTGTTATAAAGGTTTAATACCTCTTTATTAATTCTAATTATGGACACAGCTTCTCTACAAACCTCATCTTTGGATCCTGTATGTAGGAACCTCAACAATACTGTAAATATAAAAAACAGAATATGGACATCTAGCTTCAGTCCCCTTTCCGTACTTGTTTTTCTTTTATTAAAATATGTATTACATTTTTGAAATTTTAAAATAAAAACACAAAATAAAGTATTAGGCATTCTACAGGGCATAATCAGATTAAGCCAACAAATGCAGCAATGATCGACAAAGTAGATGACATTCTATTGGTATTTTGCAAATGTTCACTGACTCTTTCTTCTCCGTCAGATCCAGACCATTTTGACATCTTTGGCAAAACATTTGGCATTTCGGCTAATCCTGTGTTCTGGAGACATTTGTCTTAGAACTCAATAGTTGAAAGGCGAATAATAAAAATCTATTTTGTCTTTTTATGCTTACAGTATTTCATCTGGGTGAGGTCAAGGAATGTCTACCAAATAATGGGAGGGTCTATTTGTTTAATATAAAAACCTGGAAGGCTACCAACAGAGCACATGAAAGCTACACTAATTATGTAATTGGCAGTGTACCCTGATGCTGTCACAGGTAAAAAAAAAAAAAACTAGTGTTGCAAACAAAATGACAGAACTGAAAGTACACTAATTATATATTTGCCTGCACTCTATCACAACTAGAAATAAATCCCCCAAATCAGGCACAAACCAATGGATATATATATATATATATATATTATTTAAATGCCAGCAATAGATGCCCATTAGAGATGAACAAATCTATTTGTTGATTCGTATCGAATCTTGGAAATTTTCAGCTGCGAAGCGAATCCGAATATTAGGTGATTCGCTCCGTTAAGATTCAAAAATGTTCCTAAGGCTTTCTATCCATTCGCTGCGTACTTGTCCGATAAATTGTACGCTAATGCTATGTATAAGTTACTCTATACGCTGTTGTGTACGAATTCAAGTAAATAGCGAACTTTTACTGTTAGTTCGTTATTTGTGCGCAAAAGCCCGGCAAGAAAGCGGTCACCTGACCTAGTGGGCAGGGCTTGCTCTGACTGGCTCAGGCTCAGTAAGCCAGTGACAAATCACTTCTGCTGCGACTGCTGAGATGAGGAGAAGCACTGTGTATGAAGTTCTGAGACACTGAGACCTGTGTTGTTGAAATTGGGGTGTAATTGTTCAGGGAATCCATATTACACATCAGGGATACTGCAGGGCAAGTGCAGGGCCAGTGCAGGGCTAGTAATTAATCAGGCAGGGAGAGAGAGAGAGACAGGGAGAGAGATAGGGAGAGAGACAGGGACAAAGACCAGCTGCAGGGCCACAGAGTGAAGTGAAAAATATCTGGAACGAATAAGCAAAAGAGGTCCAGTTCCAGCCAGACCTCGAGCTCTAAAAAAAAGGAGAAGGTGGCACAGGGCAGCAGTGCTAAAGGACCTGTAGCCGGAGCTTCTACTTGTAGTATTCGCAATACTTGGCCGGTGTTCCACTGGGCTAACCCACCAAGTCGCAAAATTGTAGTGGAGAAGAAATTGGATGACATAGTGGAGTGGACGGCACGCTCATCTCAGTCTCAGCCGGATGATCTGCTGATACAGTATCCATGTAGCCAGGGGTCAGCCTCAGAGCGTTCCTCCTGCTCCACCATTCCTCTCCAGCAAAGCCCGTCATTTTCGTACGCAATTTGTACGCCCATGCGTACGCGTTCAAAGAAGTTGCGTACCTTTTAAAACTGAACGCTTGTTATTAGTGCGCAAATGTTTGCTAAACGCCACAAAATAACGTATATTTTTTACGCAGATTCAACAAATATATTAATCGAAAATCCGAATCTTATGAAAAGTTCGACGAATGTTCGGCGAATAAAATGTGACACATTTTTTATTTAGCAGGCACTATCTGGATGTGTCAGAAAGAATTTGGGGAGAAAAAAAATAAGGTAGAGAAGCAAAGTCTTAGTTGGGAATTTAAAAGAGTGACTGCTGGTGACTGTGCAACCAAAGTAACCAAAGTAACACATGGAATGGGTAGTCTTCAGAAAGTAGATTAAGAATAATGGGATAACACAAATTAGAGATGAGTAAATTGATTTGGCACGAATCAAATTAGTTAAGAATTTCCCCAAAAATTCAGATTTCAGCAAATCCAAAACTTTTGAGATTCAGCCTGCATGAATCGCTTAAAATGGCAGCTGCTTTTTTATAGTGTAGAAGAAAGAGAAGAAGGCATTTTTGGACTGTTTTTTTTTTACTTAAAAAAGGGATTGTGGTGTGGTCATAACTACTGGATGTGAGCAGTGTATAATGTGATGTAAAAATGTGGAAAGGGGAGTGATTTCTATTGTTTTTTTTTTCTTTTTTCACTTATTTTAAATCCCACTTTAACATATGATCCTCTTAGTGCTTCTCTCATAGACTGCAATGATTTAAGATGTCAGGGGAGATCTGCAGTACTCCAGACCTGGAGGTATCTGCAATTACTGTATATAGTTTTGGATTGTGTTATTATATATTGTTGTATTTTTCATGTTTTGGCTGTGAGTTCCAGTAAGGATATGGCAAATGGTTGGCAAGAACAGGGCTATCCACCCTGTTCCTCCCCTCTTGGTCGGAGTGGGGTGGTCCTGCTTTCTGCCAGGAAGGGGAGTTCCTGTGTAACCTTAGAGAGGAGAGGAAGTACACTGCTGAGCTTCTACTCCTGTGAAGGATTCTGCAGAAAGAACAACTAAAATCATCCTCATGCAAATACTTGAGAGGAATCCAACAGCAGAGTCAGCAGCTGAACACCTGAATTGAAGGCACTGCTATGAGGTGCGGGACGGTTAAGACACCCATTAATCAGACTACTACTACACCAGTTACAAGTCAGGTCTACATCTCACAGTGAACATCTACACTCACAAGTCCTAAGTTGAAGCCAACCAACCTGCCTCCATACTTCCTTACTGGTGCCACAAATTGCTAAGCGGGTGCCATCTTCAAACCCCAGACTTCTGCCGTACATGTATGACTCTCGTTCTTAATGAGTTAAACAGACTGTTACCACCAGCTAGCGTCCATTTACCTATATCTATTTATGTCACTGTGTCTTAGACACTATTAATACTGTTTTGGCATTGTCTCCAAGATGTTGGATACAGTCCTATAAAACCCCCTAGTTCCATACACATCTTCTCAGAGCATTTGGGGCGCTTTCAGTTCAGGTGGAATTTATTTGGGCTGAATTGAATCTGAATGCCAATTCAAAACTGAATTGGACCCAAAACTAATTTGGGGAAATTCCATCATTTCTAGCAACTAAATGTATAAAAATGTGAAAGGTCAGTACAAAGACCTATCAAATTATATATTTATACCCCAGACTGGTACAAAATTGAGGAGGAAAATACTACGTCTGGATAAAAGATTTTATACCAAAATGGAATGGGTTCCTTACCATAAAAACAGTTAGGCTATAACTCTCTCTAAAAAGTGAAGTTAATGCACTTGTCTTTCAGCCTTGCTATGTTACGTTGTTACTTATGATATGAAGAGAGAAAATTATTTAATGTGTATGGTATGCAAAAGTAGCAATTGACATATTACTGATCATTACTGTATTTCTGTTTCTATATATTATGCTAAAAAGAGTATTTTTATTCATACACAATAGAAACAAATGATTCTACAAGGAACAAGACAAGCCAAAATCAGCCAAAATCATTTTTAAATCCTGTCTCGAGTGCTTTGTCTCCTGAAAGTTAATTGTCCGTAATATGAAAGCTTAACATATACCTTCATACTTACTTTGTACTTGGTCTGGACTTATCAACTTTACAGCCACATAAGCCTCCACTTAAAAAGACGTACAGCAATCAAAGGCTGATGGTATATATCATGTAGATAATCATCATAATGATATCATGCTTCTGGTATCCAATTAATCAATCAAGGGAAGACCATGAGGTGAGATGTATCCATGTGATAACAAAATACCCAACTGATCAGTCAGGCAATGTATCAAGATGGTTTTTGTAGAAGGAAGTGTTGGTAAATGTATATATATATATATATATATATATATATACAGGCATGCCCCCTTAATAATTAGGAATGCATATACATGTATATATATATATATGGGCCTTTGAAAAAAAAAATATATATATATATATATATATATTATATAAAGCTGAGTGTATGTGTGTGTGTATGTCCGCTAAAGGAATCCGCACCGTCACAGCTACAATCACGAAATTTGGCACACAGGTACATCAGGTGTCCAGGAAGGTTTTAGAACAGGTCTCAGCTCTCCAGGACGTACCGTTCCTGAGATATTCCCAAAAAATGCATTAGCCAGTAGAAGCCTGGTCACATGACCCTTATCAGCCAATAGAAGCTCACAGGCAGTTAGTCTCCACACACACCAGGTTTCCATAACAACCTAGCCAGTTCACTACTGTAGGTCTGCTTTAAAGGGGCAGAGCGCTGTGGATGACACTGTTAAAGGGGTATTCCGGTTACCATAAATATAACTTATGTTTTGGACTAACTCATCATCAATCATTACCTCATTTATAAACATATAATGTAAATTTCACATATTTACCGTTCAGTAGTATTAAAAGATGTTTTTTTCCACTGCTACCCAGTTTCCTCCTAAATTACTATGGCATCGACCTGTAATTCAGGCCACCTTCAAAAGGACTTAAAAGCCCCCCCCCCAGATCCCACTAGGTCACACCCCGACTCAGTCAGGCCACGCCATTTCCATGTCGCATTTGACCGGGATTGAAAAAAATGAAGGTAAAAATCAACTTCTGTCAGCTGCAGGGGAGGGAGGGTGACTTTCTCCCTGTAGTTCATGCTCAGACTGCACAGTGCTGCTGTCTGAGAGTGAGCTGTTCAAAAGGACATCCCTGTGTCCATCCAGGCCCTGCACATGACAGAGGACGTGCTCGCATGCCGGCAGCACGGGCCGCTCGGGAGCGAGCGCGGACGGACTTAAATAGTCCGGCTGCACTACGCTCATTAGATTGAGCCAGGCAGCCCCCACTATGAAGAATCAACCCCAGGACGAATGAGCAGATCCCCTGGACGATGAGCATTGGATTTGGCTAAGTAGCCCCTGAACCACCAATGATTAACCCCCTTCATTATAAGCATTATATTCCCCTGAACCACCAATGATTTAACCCCTTCATTAATCCCTGCAATAATAATATATTAACCCCTTCATTATCCACAATCATCATTAGAAAAGACCAGGTAATGCAAATTTCACAGCTTTATAAATACCCAGACTCCTCTAACCTTGTCCCAAAAAACAACAGTCATTGGTTCTTCTAAGCAGCTGCCTAATACTCTGAAAATGAACATGGTGTGGCCTACAAAGCAGGAGAAGGTTATAAGAAGATTGCAAAGCGTTTTCAGGTTGTCATTTCCTCAGTCTGACATGTAATTAAGAAAAAGCAGTTAACAGGAACAGTGTAGGACAAGTGAAGGTCTAGAAGATCAAAAACATTTTTAGAGACAGCTGCTGGTAGGATTGCCAGAAAGGCAAATTAGAATCCCTGCTTGACTGCAAAAGACCTTCAAGAAGATTTAGTGGCCTCTGGAGTTGTGGTACATTGTTCTGTTGTTCTGCAAAACCTGCACAAATATGGCCTTTATGGAAGGATCATTAGAAGAAAGCTTTTTGTGTGTCCTCTCCACAAAATTCAGTGTCAGAAGTTTGCAAAAGAACATCCAAACAAGCCTGATGCATTTTGGAAACAAGTCCTATGGACCAATGAGGTTAAAATAGTATGTTTTGGCACAATGAGCAAAGGTATGTTTGGAGGAAAAAATGGTACAACATTTCATGAAAAGAACACCTCTCCAACCATTATTTATGGGGGTGGATCAATTGTGCTTTGGGGATTTGTTGCAGCCAAATACATGGGGAACATTTCATGGGTAGAGGGAAGAATTGATTCAGTGAAATTTCAGCAAATTCTGGAAGTTAACATAACACCAATTGTAAAAAACTTTAAGTTGAAAAGGGGATGGCTTCTACAAATGGCTAATGATCCTAAGCAGGCCTCAAAATCCACAACAGAGTACCTCAAAGGGCACAAGCTGAAGATTTTACCATGGCCCTCACAGTTCCCTGATCTGAACATCATTGAAAATCTTTGGACAGTGCATGCAAGACGGCCCAGGAATCTCATAGAACTGGAAGACGTTTGCAAGGAAGAATGGATAAAAATCTCTCGAATAAGAATTGAAAGACTCTTGGCTGGCTATAAAAAGTGTTTACAAGCTGTGATACTTGCCAAAGCGGGAGCTACTAGGTACAAACCATGCAAGATGCTCAGACTTTTGCTTCAGGTCCTTTTCCTTCCTTCTGTTATTTTCAAAATGTAAAAAGTGAAAATAAAAAATTGTTTCTGCTTAAAATACAAAGGGAATGTATCATCTTTAAAGGGTTTCTGTCACTAAGTTTGTCCCTATTAAACAGGATGACATTCTCAATATGCCAATGTCACCTGCTATTTATTTTATTCACAGTGTCCCCGTTTTTATGTAATTCAACCTTTTATCATATGCTAATTAGCCTCCTAGGAGCAGGTGGGGCGTTGCTTCATTCCACTCAGTATTTGGCGCAGGCGCAGTGAGTGAGGGAAGCTCGCCGGCTCCAGGCTCCCTCAATGTGCCTGCGCGGGGCGGCGCAGGCGCGAGACGGCAGACAGGGCCAGCCTGAGGAGATGAACGCTGGCTTGGCCCTGTCACTCAGGAGGAAAGGGGCGTGCATTGAGGTGGGCAAACGGAGCCTCTAGGAGCAGGGGCAACGCCCCACCTGCTTCTAGGAGGCTAATTAGCATATGATAAAAAGTTCAATTACATAAAAACGGGGACACTGTGAATAAAGTAAATAGCAGACTTAAAATCAGGTGACATTGGCATATTGAGAAAGTCATCCGGTTTAACAGGGACAAACTTGGTGACAGAAACCCTTTAACTTTGTGCCTTTATCACTTTATGCAACTTGCTTAACTATTCGCAGCGACAGTAATTTTTAACAGAGGTGAACAAACTTTTGCATGCCACTGTAGATAGATAGATAGATAGATAGATAGATAGATAGATAGACTATTTGATATAGATAGAAACAGGAAGTGAAATCAAGACGTTCTCAGTTCCATCTTTTTAGCTTCTGTGTGCACAGGTGCTCTATTATACAATGCAGGACCTGAACTATAAGAGATTTTCCGCTTCTACCCTTTGTGAAAGACTGGAAAACAGTTTAAGATCTGGAGAAGCAAGGATTTAGAACTATCTGTGCGCACATTGTAATAGGACTTGAGAGTCACTCCCCAGAAATACTATATAGATCACATCATTTAATCAGCAATAAATGTTTGATGTATATCTTTTCTTATAATACCCTGTCACTTTAAACTCAGTAGTCTCGAGTTGTAATATGTCATTCTAATCTTGCAATAACAAATTGCTATATTTCAGCAAGTCATTGTTGTGAGTTATATATCCTAAGCTGCAAATATATAATAAATATAATGATGGAATAATCCTAAAACAAATCATATTTATTAATCAGTCTATAATATCAATGAGTCAAATCATAAGCTCAAAACTACAAATGGAAAAAAAATATAGTGCTAAAAGAACAGATGTTAAATCATACAAAAATTACAATAGCAATGTGCAATGGAAATATATGAGTATATAATGCATCATCCTTCATTAAAAAGAATTACACAGATCTTTACCATACCACAGATACATCTTCTATAAAGATGAACTTGTCAGATGTTCCTGTCTTCGGCTGCTGAGTGATGTTCAGAATTATTCCATTATTTATTATTTCTCTGTCAACAAACTACATTATTAGAATTTTTTCATCTGATTTCATTTGCAGATGTGAAGAACCTGTCAGACCTACAAAATGAAATTCCTTTTTTTTCCCTATGTATTTCTGTGTCTAAGTGCACTAATAAATATGGCATTTAAGTGAGAAGGTAAAATAAACATATTGCATAAATGACAGAAAAGGCACAATGAAGATGATTCACGATGACCTGTGAAGATGGGTCTCACGGCATATTAATGTACGGCAGCATGCAGATATGACACTATCTTCATTAGACATCTGGAAATACAGAGATGGTTAGGTGTGGAAATAGAATAATGCAGCAGCCAGACAGGGAGTTATCTTCTGTTATTTTCTACCTGTGCATGCAATCATTTTTCCCACGGAACCTCCACGTAGCCGGATGGGGGTGTTGACGGTATGGTATTTGGTTGAACAAACTAATGAACATGATGACTGCTGTAACACATAGTGGTGGAGCTGCTCAGGGAGGACCTAGAATTTTCCTCTCTCTTTTTTTTTCTGCCATCATTAGTTAACTCCTTTTGGAATGAAAAATGTTATCGCTTTGTTTTAGGGGGTTTATTACTCTTTTATAGAGATGATCTAATTGATTGTAAATGAAGATTTTTGTACAAATTTGAGTTGTTTCCCAATTTGAAGTATTTGGTGCTTTGAATTTTGGCAAGAGAATTTATTAAAAATACATTGAAACAGTGAGAGACAATAGAAAAACTTGGAGATCACAGAGTGGCACTTTAAATTCAGGTAGAATCAATTTGGACCCAAACCAATTTGATCAACTAATTCAACCAAATTGAACCAGAACCAAATCCTAAGAAATTTATAGTTACATAGTAAATACGGTTGAAAAAAGACATAAGTCCATCAAGTTCAAAGAAGGGATAGGTGGGGACGTAAATCCCAGAAGAAGGAATCCCACTCTTATCTTTCAGTTGATGAATCTTATCTTTCAGCTGTATGGGGCTTTTATCTTAGCATTTAAATAAATAAAAAATTACTCTGTGAAAAAATGTTGGGAAAAAGCAATTCCACTGTAATGTTTTAATTTTTTTGCTTTACACTTGTTTCATTTCAAATAGAAATTTTAAATAATTACCTTTTTTAACTATAATGTACTAACCTCCAATATATATAATATATACACACACACATATACACTCACCGGCCACTTTATTAGGTACACCATGCTAGTAACGGGTTGGACCCCCTTTTGCCTTCAGAACTGCCTCAATTCTTCGTGGCATAGATTCAACAAGGTGCTGGAAGCATTCCTCAGAGATTTTGGTCCATATTGACATGATGGCATCACACAGTTGCCGCAGATTTGTCGGCTGCACATCCATGATGCGAATCTCCCGTTCCACCACATCCCAAAGATGCTCTATTGGATTGAGATCTGGTGACTGTGGAGGCCATTTGAGTACAGTGAACTCATTGTCATGTTCAAGAAACCAGTCTGAGATGATTCCAGCTTTATGACATGGCGCATTATCCTGCTGAAAGTAGTCATCAGATGTTGGGTACATTGTGGTCATAAAGGGATGGACATGGTCAGCAACAATACTCAGGTAGGCTGTGGCGTTGCAACGATGCTCAATTGGTACCAAGGGGCCCAAAGAGTGCCAAGAAAATATTCCCCACACCATGGCACCACCACCACCAGCTTGAACCATTGATACAAGGCAGGATGGATCCATGCTTTCATGTTGTTGACGCCAAATTCTGACCCTACCATCCGAATGTCGCAGCAGAAATCGAGACTCATCAGACCAGGCAACGTTTTTCCAATCTTCTACTGTCCAATTTCGATGAGCTTGTGCAAATTGTAGCCTCAGTTTCCTGTTCTTAGCTGAAAGGAGTGGCACCCGGTGTGGTCTTCTGCTGCTGTAGCCCATCTGCCTCAAAGTTCGACGTACTGTGCGTTCAGAGATGCTCTTCTGCCTACCTTGGTTGTAATGGGTGGCAATTTGAGTCACTGTTGCCTTTCTATCAGCTCGAACCAGTCTGCCCATTCTCCTCTGACCTCTGGCATCAACAAGGCATTTCCGCCCACAGAACTGCCGCTCACTGGATGTTTTTTCTTTTTCGGACCATTCTCTGTAAACCCTAGAGATGGTTGTGCGTGAAAATCCCAGTAGATCAGCAGTTTCTGAAATACTCAGACCAGCCCTTCTGGCACCAACAACCATGCCACGTTCAAAGGCACTCAAATCACCTTTCTTCCCCATACTGATGCTCGGTTTGAACTGCAGGAGATTGTCTTGACCATGTCTACATGCCTAAATGCACTGAGTTGCCGCCATGTGATTGGCTGATTAGAAATTAAGTGTTAACGAGCAGTTGGACAGGTGTACCTAATAAAGTGGCCGGTGAGTGTATATACAGTATATGAATACTGAGGCCTGTGAGGGTGAACGGTGAGGCAGGAAACCATTGGAATTCATGGCCAGGTCCCTGCGCATCGGTCAACTGGAAAGTTTCCCAGTGGGGTCTATGGCCAGTCCACCTCTGAGTATATCTATAACCAGACAGCCTTGGGCAGGGAGTACATAACTGCCATTAGTGTATACCTGAGATATAATGGTTTGACTGTTACTTCAGTTTTATATTTAACAATTGTGTGCAATTTGATTAAACAGTTTTTTCTCCTCCATTTTAAATTATTGAATAAAGAATGTAGTGTTGAAAGGGAAATCAGTGGTAAGGGCAGAGGGTTGTTTTGACCTTTAGGCAATTTGTATAAAATTGCATATTTATCCTTCACCCACTGTGACAAGTATTGGTGAATTGCTGCCGATATAGTACATCACTAAAGATGCCTACTATTTATCTGTGCTCTTTTATTTCAACCTTTATCAGTGTTGACCGTGCCATAGCAATCACTATGATGAGAATGCTGGTCATGGTATGGGAGCTGACTCCTTCCTTTGCTGTCATCAGCATTGTGTGGCAACAGGTTTATACAAATTATAATGCTGTCAGACGTTTTATTGTGTGCAATAAGTTACAGCAGACACAGGCAACATGCATACAACACACACACACATTGAGGTGTAAAAATATAAACTGATGAAAAGACACTCAGCTAAAAGCAAGTAAGCAAGACAAGCATTTTCCCAGTGCAAAGATGCAGTGCTGGATCAGTCATTCAACAGAAACCAAAAGCCCATGACTAACCCCATTGACTAAGTGCTAAGAGGTATCTCTCAAGGAAAGAGAATCATCTCACTAGCGCCACTTTGTGGAAGTAACTCCCGGTGAGTCAAATCCGACTTTACTGTGGAGAACATCCAGTGAGTCTCCATACAGGGCTGGTATCTTTAAGAACCCTGTCTAGGCCCATTGACTAAGAAAAAGGTCTATCATATTTTGTTTTGTCTGTAGCTTTAACAGAAACAATACTGCTGCATGTGTGTGATGGCCAGCTTTCACATAGCCTAACCTGTACAAGAACATGGGCAACTAGAGTCTTCTAGATTGCTATAGCTGTCATTTCTACAATAAATCTTACATTAGTATGACAATGTAAAAGGTTTTTTCCTATCTTACTTCACTTGTGTTAATGTAGCTCAGAACTTAAAGTGGTGACAGTTTATTACTTAAAGAGGACCTGTCACCAGGGACGTAACTACCATAGCGGCAGACCATGCGACTACTATGGGGCCCAGGGCAAGAGGGGGCCCAGTCTTAGTTGGGATTATCTCCTCTTTTCCTAGGAGTGAAAACCTTGTCAGGACTCTATCCTCTAAAGGAACAACTTTTAGCAAATCGGGCAGTGGAAAAATGGCCCAAGGGTCATTGAAAGGGTTTAGGTGGAAACCCTTCTGTCCTGTGTGGGGGGCCTGGTTTGAGCCTCTCTATGGGGCCTTTACTTGTCTATGTGCGCCACTGCCTGTCACCTCTTCTCTGTTTCAATAGCTTCATGCATTCCCCATGTAATAACAATTCTGGAGCATTTATTCTTATGGTTCTGCTCGCTAGCAGTTGTGAATATTGCCAGCAGTCTGCAGTAAGGGTACAGAGGGATGGTAACAAGTTGGGGGTATGTACCTGCACAGTCTGAAAATGGCAGCACTGATTGGATGGAGTCATACTGTGCAGGTACACCCCACAACTGGTTACCACCCCTCTGTACCCTTACTGCAGACTGCTAACAATTCATTCATAACTTCTAATAGAAATAATAAAGGAATGGCACAACATAGAGTCATGTTCCTAATTCTTATTTCCCTTTGTTTATCACTTGTTGTCAGGGGTTACAGACACTGCAGCGATACTGCAGTGATAGCCACACTTGCACAGTGTCTTCCTTTCATTGATCTCAGCTGCAGTGGCTGGAACAATGGAAGAGCATATATTTACACATGCGTGGCATCTCCCAACCCAGCCACCTTTGCTGCTCCATAAAAAATCAACTGAACCGCTCCTGGGCATCCTAGGGCAACCATACTTACCATGGGCAGTTGTGAAGACCCTGTAGGAGTCCCGTGCTGGAGACACTAATAAGTGTCTGTTTAAATTTGGGGTCTGATCTGAAGTCTGTATACATTTAGGGACTGATCTGAGGTCTGCATAAACTTGAGATCTGATCTGGGGTATGTGCAGCGACCGGGAACCAGGTTGTTAGTAGTTGCTAAGGGGCAACCCTTCCCCTCCAGGGCTCTCTAAGGTGGTGTGCCTCTCGTCCCAGTGTAGGAGTGCCAAGGGTAGTTTAGGCCACATATGTCTTGGTAGCATGTGTCACAGTGTTCCTACCTTAATGGACGGATAGGCCCCAGGCAGTGGCTCCGGCTGCATTAATAGGTGGAATAATTGAGGGTCGTAGAGTGGAAATGAAGTCCAGACCTTTATCGATGATCAACGCAGTTTTATTAACTCAATTTGCATATAGGAAATTCACTTCAGGCTCTATCTTGATGTTCCAGCAAGTGCAGCTTTATATACTTGGCAGATGCTTGGCAGATAAAGATTTCTGAATTTCTGTCTTAAGCTGAGCTTTTCTATTAAGTCTGGCTTTCCTTTAGCTGGTGCCTTGTTTCAGGCTGTAATTCTCAGTCTTGGTGGATCAACAGAGCTGAAGGTGCTCTGCTGTCCTGAACATCTCCTTCCCCTAGCAGGGGGTAGGGTACAACTGCCTAAACTGCCTTTTCCTACTCACTGCAGGAAGTTAGAAGAAACTTCTTCTCTCCAGCAGAGGGGGTCAGAATGGAATAAGGAACGTTCCATTCTGATGAAACTACAAACTAGATCTGCCATAGTATTGCTGACACCTGCTGGTCCACCAGGTACATAACATTGCAACAGTTATATAACAGTGAATGGAATGCACATTTCTGCTGGTAATGACATTTAGGCTTCATTCACATGTCCGTATTTTGTTTCCGTGTCCGTTCCGTTTTTTTTGCGGACCGTATGTGGAACCATTCATTTCAATGGGTCCGCAAAAAAACGGAAGCTACTCCGTATGCATTCCGTTTCCGTATGTCCATATTTCCATTCCGCAAAAAAGACAGAACATGTCTTATTCTTGTCCATTTTGCTGACAAAGGCATTGTTACAATGGATCCGCAAAAAAAACGGAAACACGGATGACATACGGAATGTCATCCATTTTTTTTAGCGGATCCGCAATATACGGAACGAAAAAAACATATAGACGTGTGAATGAAGCATAAGGCACAGGATGACATTTTAGAGTAGCACACAGATATCAGCTAGATATCAAGAGTGGCAACACACCTGTTAAAGGGGTATATTAATTATTCATATTTTGGGTAATACCAATAATTAATATTCATAACTAGGCATATTATTATTAATATCACTACTGAATATTAATAATGAACATTGTCTCCTGGCTGGCTTGTCAAATGTTAAAGGGGTTATTAATTAATAATATTTTGTGTGATATTAATAATCAATATTCATAAATAGGCGTAACCGGCTCTCGCTAGCTCCACCTATTTATTTCCTTTACTGAAGTCCGTTCCCTGCACTATGTGTACTGAACTGTACTATGGCGACGGCTACAAAGACAATATATACAGTATTTAAATAATAAAAAGATTTATTACAAAATACTAAAAGTCTACAGTCTAATTATTTAGACTATATCTATATATGTTTATATTGACGTATATAAATATATATATATACATATAGCCGCACAACAATACAATAACACAACCTCAGTATAAAAACTCAACTACACTGCACAAACCCACTTAATTCCACCCACAAACTATCTAAACACATACACACTCACACAGAAATACATATAATTACAGCAGTACCCTCCCAAGCCTACTACTAGCTGTCCCTAAAAGTGGTTACTTATAATACAGGGGTTATAGGGGGATGCAAGGGGTTATCTGCAGTGATAAAGGCACTGCAGGGGTCAGGAGTTTGGGGATAAGGGGTACAGGGGTTATAGGGGAATGCAAGGGGTTATCTGCAGTGATAAGGCACTGCAAGGGTCAGGAGTTTGGGGATAATTAGGGGTAACAGGGAGTTCCAGGGGTACTTAGCCAGTCTCTGTTTCTGGAGGGCCTGCTTGGCTTCCTTCCTCTGTGGTGATGAGTCCCCTCTGCTTGTGGTGCTCCAAAGCTCCTCCTTTCCCTAAAAGCTGGACTATTTATCCCTCATGAGTAGTGGGGGGAAGGTGGCTTTCCATATGGCAGAGGTGTGGATGGCCCATGCTATAAAAACAGGTTTAGCAAGTCACCAACTGCTTGATTGGGGTCTCCACACAAAGGGTCTAGATACCGATCAGGTGTGATAAACCTTCACAATGCAAGCAATGGAGGCCAACACCCCTGTTCATAGCAAGCCTTGCTGTGAATAGCTGATACCAGAGGTGTGTGACAAAGGGTAGATGATCTTATCAATCCTCTGTCCTTTGATGTGCCCGAGACTGTCATCAGGGCGGTATCTCCCTCCTGCAAGTGCGCTGGTATGTGCCTTCAGGGGGATGCAGGGTGGAGGGTCAGTTTATATGTATATAGATAAATGCATATAAAACTGGGTCATATATACATGTATCTATATACATTAGGAGCAACTGGGGGCACAATATAATATATATAGGGGGCATATCCGGAGACCCACAGATACATATATAGGCCTCTTGGTGTCATTCCCAGGCATGGCCAGCTGAGGTGATGCTCAGGGGTAGTGACTGCTGTACATGTGATATATGCTGATATTCCACACCTGTAACACAGAAGAGTGAGGATCCTGTGTGGGTTGTGAGTACTGCACTTCCTCACTGTGTTTACAACTGTAATTGGATCTTATTTTAAATGAGTGCAGCCCGTCAAGTGGAACATTTATCTATGTGCAGCCCATCTATCCAGCCAAGTTTAAGACCCTTACATCATCTTACAAAAACAAGTGCTTGGGCTATAAAGTTTGAAGCAGCAGAGTTGTCCGGCAAATAGAGTGTGAGGTTAAAAAATAGTTATGAAAGTTGAGGAGTTGACTGCAAAAAGGTTTAAACCTCTGCTTTTTCCAACTTCAGTTGTACACAGGGGAGGTGTTATCAGTGATTGATAGCATTCTCTGTGTAAGTGTGTATACATAGATAGCTGTCAGTCACCGATAGCTGTACACAGGGGAGGTGTAATCAGTGATTGATAGGATTCTCTGTGTAAGTGTGTATACAGAGATAGCTGTCAGTCACTGACAGCTGTACACGGGGGGTGGCGGGGGCTTATCAGTAATTGATAGTATTCTCTGTGTAAAGGCCCTTTTAGACGGGCCGATTCTTCTCCCTGCCCGAGCGCCGATCAGCGATATTGGCGCTCGGGCAGGGAGCCTTTACACGGCCCGACAAATCGAGCGCCCGGCCGCACGAGTGATCGCTGTATCGCTCGTGCGGCCGGGAAGCTCCATACTGTCAGGCGCACATCGCCTGTTTACACAGGGCGATGTGCGCCCGACAGATTGGATCTTTTGGTTTCTACAAAAGATCCAATCAGCCGACGAACGAGCGTTTTGCTCGTTCGTCGGCTGATTAGGGCCACTTTTACACGGGCCGATTATCGGCACTAGCGTTCCTAGGAACGATTTTTCGGCCGATAATCGGCCCGTGTAAAAGGACCTTAAGTATGTATACAGAGATAGCTGTCAGTCACTGATAGCTGTACACAGGGAAGGTGTTATCAGTGATTGATAGTATTTTCTGTGTAAGTATGTATACAGACATAGCTGTCAGTCACTGATAACACCTCCCCTATAAACAATGAAATCAGAAATAGCAGAGATATAAATGTATTAATTACAGGTTATACTGAATAATTTCCCACACAACTATATATCAATCTGCTCAGGCCTTCCTGCTCTATAACATACTGCCTGTAGATTGCATTGCATTTCATGATGACATGTTTTCTTGAAGCAGGTTATAATCAAATCAGGCTATGTTACTATAAAACATGTTATTTTCCACGTATTCACCCAAGGACTGAGCAGGTACTCTGCTACAGATAATTACCAAATAGAAATTATTACATAGGTATTGTTGGGGGTCTAAAAAGACTAGGGGCACAAATGCAGTGTCCCACTTATGTGTGAAAAGTGACACAGCAAAATGTCTGTATTTCTATTTACAATAGTCATGTCATATGTAATATTATATGTATATTCTTGTCTGCTGCAGGACCTAATATGGGCTGAGTAAACTATTTTGATGTTTCACCACTAGGTGGTGCTATGTAATATGAGGCTGTCAGATGTGCCTGACCTTGGCCAAGTCAGACTTATTCCTGATACTTAAGACACTAGCCACCAGGAACTATGCTTTGAACTGGATCAAGGAAGACCAGCTTAGATAAATGGCTGATTGTTTGCTTTATGGATTTTTCTGGCACCGGTGTGCACAAGGTATAGCTTCTAGCACCTGCACACATCTTTATAAAGCTAGAGACGTCGAGTTGTACATGTACCCACTTATAACCTTTGGAAGTGTGGACTTATCTATGTTTCATGCACCCAGAAAACAATGGAGCAGAAGTACTAATTCCTGCCATGCAGGGGACCACCCTGAGGGATTGCTATTCTATAATACTAAAGTGTATCCAGAGCCAGGACTGGGACAGGTGGAATCGGAAGGAGAAATTAGAAGTTATCATAGGAACCTTGAGTAAATGCTTATCTGAACGGAACCAGTCTGTATAAGGATTCCTGCAGCATCATTATCATCATCCTCTGTAGAGGGAATTGGATTGTAAACTATCTACGCTTAAACCTAACTTTCCCAAGGCAAAAGTAAAGTTTATCTGTTTTGACATAATTCGCCTCCTCTTCATTTGCTGCAATTCTGTTTTGCGTCCCACGGACGCTGGCGTCACGACAAATCACCAGGACCTTGCCGACAGACACCCTAAAATACCCAAAACCATCAAGGGCCCCTCGCCTCAGCATCCGGCGGTGTTCCTGTGGACCAGAGGTGCCCCGGGGGAAACGTCCATCCTCCCGCTTAAGCTGTCTCCAGCCCAGGAGTTACCATCAAAACCATGAGTAGCTACCGGCAACACCGTAGACACTGTGACCACCCATTACCTAGCCTCATGTGCGGTTGGGTGCTGCACAAACTCCAACAGTTTTAAAGAATCCAGATCTGCATTGGCCCAGCTTCTCTAACCTTCAGTGATCAGCTGTTAGTTAACATCACTTTATGCTACAAAGAAAATGCAAATGAATGACTGACCATGCCACACCCACCAGAGTATGATATTTGCATATTAAGTTTTCCTATAAGAACTGCTGAAAGGTGCCAAAAATGTGCAATCAACATAAAAACGTAAGCATGTTGTTTGAAGACAAAACCTATATCCTTACTTATACCAGGCTTTTTTGGGGGGATTATATGGGTCATACAAGTAATTTCCTGAAATTTTAATGAACGTCACATAACACATCAGCTAATATTTATATTACTATTGGCAAATTTCTAGTGGATTTAGGAGTCATATTGCCATATTTCTATGCTATTGATTGCTACATCACATTTTATAACAGCAGCACACATTTCATGACATCTTCAGTTACCCGGAGATATCAATTCACAGAGGAATTTCCAATTGAATATTATTAGCTTGGCACACAATATAGATATTTACATAGGACAGCAGTTTGCCAAAAGTTTTCTCCCACTTTTGTAAGTGTGATGACTGATGAGCCCACAGTGTGCTCTTATTAATTGTCTTATTATTCAGCCACAATAGGAATGTGTTTATAGGAGTTTCTCTGTGGTTGTGTTCAGCTCCGCTCCTTGGTATTACATAGATAGAAAAATGAGCATGACAAGCAGCAATTACAGTTATTGGGCTGCCTAATTATGTTGCTCCCAAACAGCAGCACATTTTCATGTTTTTCTTTATTAAGTGCTTCCTTATGTCAAATCTCATAGAATGTTCCACGTGTGAAATGGTGTAAACTTTGAAAGATACATCTGAGAACATATGTTGCGAGTAAGTTTAATATTGTATTGCAGTATAAATGACATTGCAATTCTTATATATTATTACATATTAGGGCTTGTTCACATCACCGCCATGGATTCTGTTATGGCTTTCCGTTATAACATTGTTATAACAGAAAATAACGGAATCCATAAGATGGAAATCAAAACGAAAGCCTTTAAGAGGCATTCTGTTTTGACCATCATAATAGAAGTATATAGGCAAGCATAACGGATCCGTCTGGTTTCCGTTATGCCGGACGGAAAACAAAGTTCTGTCGACTGGACTTTGTTTTCCGTCCTGCATAACGGAAACCAGACGGTGATGTGAACAAGCCCTTAAAGGGGTTGTCCAATTCAGAAAATCCATTTTTAATACACCTGTTATCAGGAGTGTACACAGATCCCATAGCAAAATTTAGTCTATATTTAGTGCTTTATTATTTGTTAGTGCTTTATTATTTGTTTTCTGTAGTTTTTTTCTCATAAATGTCGCCATGGACATCCGCATATCTATTTATCATAACGTGCAGGATGTTTTTATCTTTTTTCTGTGATTTCTGCATAGCAAAACTTAGTATGCCCCCCACCTCACCCAGTTTCTCAGTATGTGTCAAACAATCCCAGGAACACAGATTTCTGTTGAATTGATGATTTTCTTTTTATTAAAGGGGTTATCCAAGACTATAAAAAGCTCCCCCATGTGCCGGGCCCCTCACATTGAGTATACCTACCCCACTTGCCGCACCGCTCCTAGTCCCCGCACCACTGCTGCTGCTTCTACCCACGCACAGATGAAAACATCCAGTCTCGGGGGGTGGGGGTGGAGCAGCCAATGGCAGGTTGGGGACAGGACGAGCCTCCCTAGCATCGCGGGCATATGGAGGAGCTTTTTATAGTCTCGGATAACCCCTTTAAGATTACAGACTACATCTATGTCAGAAAAGTAAAGTGCTTCATAAAAATGGTGGTCATTCTAGACACTATATTTCTCAATACATCAGACAACTGGTATAAATACACTGATAAATCTGCTTCCCTTCATAAAGTATATTATAAATGGCCACCTTCAGCCACTACTAAGGGGAGCTCATTGCATTGTATTATACACAGTTGCCATTGAATGAAATGGAAGCTGTAAATAATCTATTTGAACTGAGTCTCCCTCTCCTAGTGGGAGCTGCTGGAAAATGCAGTGAAGCTGTATCGGGAACAGGAGATGCAGCCATGTGGTCTACCCTCCATGGTAGATACGCAACTGCCTATTAAGGAATTCTGAGTCTATAGATGGGGGTCCCATGAGCATTTAGAAAAGAGCATTTCTCCTTCTGAAGCACCTGTCCTGTTCTTGATTGAGCCATTGAAGGGAATGGGAAGTATGTAATGATTCATTTCCCCTGTGGAAGTACTGCAGCCCTTTACTTACACAGATCACATTGTGATCTGTTTATTGTCAAGGGACATTTCTAAAAAGCAGGTATTGTCCAAACTGGAGAACCCTTTAATAATTACAGTTTTAATTACTACACTTTCCAGATCAGCAGACCTAAAATATACATATCAATTAGTTAATATGTCAAAGCACTCTGGTCAATAGTAGATAATCTAGTCAGATTTTATGGTCATTCACAGTTTTAGACATACCAATAATGTGGCTTCCTGATGTTTCCTGAAGTCTCTGGCATAGTTTTCCAGCCTGGTGATATTAATGGGCTATCCTCAGGATAGGTCATCAACATTAGGTCAGTGGGGGCTCAAAACCCAGCACTCCCATTGATCATATGTTTTTACCAACCGCCTTCACCAGAAAATAAACAGTGGATGAAGCCAAGACCAGAAGCCCATACAGTGGCCATGCTGGTGTACTGCAGTTCAGCTACTATTCGCCCCAGCTGATTGGTACGTGATCTCATGTAGATAACCTATCCTGAGGATAAGTCATCTATATTTTTAGGCTGGAAAACCCTTTTAAATATACAGCAGATCTGAAAATACCTTAAAGTGGGCTATTGTCAATACATGCTGGACCATCTGGATCAAGTGTGGAAGTTGTAGTATAGGGCTCCAAGATGACAGAAGAGTGAGCTATCTTACGCCTTATTAGGATTTATACAGATGGAGCAGTTCTAAACTTGTGGGTGATATCACGTCACAAAAACAGTCAATTAAAAGTTTCTTACCATTGTTTACTGAACTCATTAAGGATCATGATAAGAGTCGCTGCATTTGTATATTAGAATATGTTGGTGACCAACGAATTGGAAGCACCACTCCATGTAATTGGTCAATCTTAAATTGGTGAATTCTTACTGTAGCAACATGATAGTGAAGGCAGTCTCAGTGAAGGCTTGTTTCATCTTGTCGGATACAGTCAAGAGCTTGTTTGTTTTGGCTGATAAATTAGAATGTAAAGCACTGTACAACCGTCCTAATGCTATAGCAATGCCAAGATGATTGAGGTCAATAGTGCTTGTATCAGAACAAGAAGCCAAATATAGTACAAAGAAAGAGGCGAACATCCCTGGATGACAAATCTATTTTGTACAATAATGTTGCTTTCAGCTGTAAATCACGTCTGTATTTTTATCTGTATTTTCAAGTTAAGATGCTGCCACACAGAGTAGTTGGGATGCAGTTAGGGTATGACCACACGGCGCACTCGTGTGATGCTTGCAATGCAGCTGCACAGCATTTGAATACCACGCAGCTATATGGGCTGCAACAGGTCCTAATAAAAATAATGAGACCGAACTGTTCAGTGGGTCTGTATGGTCATAGGCAAGGTGGTATTGAAGGGGCCACCCGGCCATTAACAATATAGACTGACCAAATAGTGCGGACTAATTAGTTCAATTAGAGCCTGCTGGGACCCAGGTGCCACAAGACCACACCAGGTAGTCGTACCCTTACTGCATCAACAAATATGTTTTCACAATGTAGTTAAAGAATTTGGCCAGCTACAATTATCTAAATGGTAAAATATTTAAACCTAAAAGTGTTGATTCCTTACAGAGTGATGAGGGAGCAGTTGTAGAGAGCAATGAGACGAAACAGCAGCTATTAAATATTTTTTCTCCAGTTTATTCACTGAGGAAAATGAACTGTCACATGTGTGTCAAAATAAAATCCCCACTAAAAGTTGCCTGTCTGACCCAGGAGTCTTAAAAAGATTAAAATAGACAAATCACCAGATCAAGATGGCATATACCCCCGAATCTTAAAGAAGATTGATCCATATTCTCTTCAATATATTTATTAATGATCTAATAGAAGGCTTACACAGTAAAATATAATTTTTTTCAGATGACACTAAACTGTGTAAAGTTATTAACACGAAAGAGGACAGTATACTGTGTATATATATACACTACAGAGGACAGTATACTGCTACAGATGGATCTGGCTATGTTAGAGGCCAGGCAGGTATAACATGTTCACTGTCTGGACCTGTCAATCAAATTGCAGAGGTCACAGCAGTTGCATAGAGAGCTGAGCCTCTAGGTGTAATGGCAACACCCCTGTTGCTCCTAGAGGCTCATTTGCATATATTAAAAGATCATTTTTCTCAGTAATACAGGCACATATGAACATGGGACCAATACAGATGCCTTCAGCTGCCAAGAGCACATGTAACAGGTCAGCCAATTTGATAGGTAGAAATCTGCTGACAGATGCTCTTTTAGCAGCATTGCATCTAAATCTAGGTGAAAGTGGCGTTTCTACGCCATTCTTGTCACTTTCTGAAAAGGAGGCATGGCAAAGGAAACAAGGTGTATGGTGTATCCTCTTGTACACCAGTTTTCTGGCTTAAAAAAAGACTAAAATCTACAGCAACTCTGAGCTGCAGTAGATTTTAGTCTAGCTGCACAGACTGCCAGAGGATCATGAGCTGTGCAACTTGTCATAAAGTAAGTGCATCCTCTGGCAGCACAGGGTATATCATAGACCGGAGTAAAACACTGGTCTATGATAAAATCCCCCTACTGTTCACATCTGTATCAGGCTCCGTTTGCTACCTCCATTGCCGATTCTGTCTGACTTGAGTGACACTGCATGCGGCTCTGGCTTTCCCATCAATGCTATTGATGCCACTGTGCAGCCTAATGGACCCTGTTCTAAGTCAATGTTAGCCATTGCTGCCGAAGGTTTCGGTCATGTGATATATCCGGCAGTACATTGTGGTTTTTTTTATTTCTAATGGAAATCAAGACACAAATGTGAACAGAGCCTAACGCTGCGGTCATGACAATCATCTGTGAACTAAATATTCAAATAGCACAAATCGCTCTCCTCTCATCTCTGCTACAATATATTAACAAAGGCAAAATATGTCAGCCCCAGAGGATCAGGATCACCTAGACTGGCAGCTCAACAGTGAGAATGGTAAGGTTTGACAACAAGGATGTTTCCACTCACTGTTCGCAAGCAGAGATCTGAAAAAAGTGAAGCTTTGAAACACAAAATATATTAGAAAGCTACAGAACTTTTTCATTATATGAAAAAATAAACTTTATTTGTCTAAAACTGGTTCATGTAGATACATATTTTCTCATTATTTCTTTAAAAATGGCAGCAGTCCTGAAAATGTGAGGTTTACTGTGTTACTCCGGTTGTAACTGCTCATGTTGCATTCTGTTCTCAGCTCTTTGTACAGGAAATCCAGCCTGTGTATTCGTATATAAGAGACAACGTTATTTATTTTATTCATTTCCCTTTCCAGTAACCACATATTTTTCTCATAAACCTTGTATTCTCGTGCCACCTACTGCTCACTAGCTGCATTTAGTATCTATGTCTGTATGAATGTTTTCAGAATGAAATAATCTCAGATTTATTTACTAAACTGCTTTATTCATCTTTTATATGTTTGTGTTTATTACAACTATAGATAGGAGCAAGGAAAACAGAGAAGCTCAACAACTAATTATTAGTTATATGTAGTTTACTTAGGGGTATTCCCATCTGGGACATCTATGGCATATCGCTAAGCATCAGATAGGTGAAGGTTCCACCTCTGAAATGAACAGAGAACAAGCCATACATGTGCTCCTATCCTCCAGTCACTGCTATGGGTTTTCAACAATTTTTGGAAGTCCTATAGAGAGAGTGCGTTCAATTCTGAACCCCATTCTTGAGATAGGAGGTGGGACCTGTAACCATCAGATATTTGTGACATATCTTCTTGAAATACCATTGTCCTAGATGGGAATACTCCTTTAAGCTAGGAAGTTTCCGTACCATCCAGGGCTAGTACAAGGTGTGGGAGCAGGGGCGTACATAGAAATCTTGGGGCCCCATAGCAAATCTTTTTGGGCCCCTAAACATATATATATATATATATATATATATATATATATATATATACAGTACAGACCAAAAGTTTGGACACACCTTTTCATTCAAAGAGTTTTCTGTATTTTCATGACTATGAAAATTGTAGATTCACACTGAAGGCATCAAAACTATGAATTAACACATGTGGAATTATATACTTAACAAAAAAGTGTGAAACAACTAAAAATATGTCTTATATTCTAGGTTCTTCAAAGTAGCCACCTTTTGCTTTGATTACTGCTTTGCACACTCTTGGCATTCTCTTGATGAACTTCAAGAGGTAGTCACCTGAAATGGTTTTTCACTTCACAGGTGTGCCCTGTCAGGTTTAATAAGTGGGATTTCTTGCCTTATAAATGGGGTTGGGACCATGAGTTGTGTTGGGCAGAAGTCAGGTGGATACACAGCTGATAGTCCTACTGAATAGACTGTTAGAATTTGTATTATGGCAAGAAAAAAGCAGCTAAGTAAAGAAAAATGAGTGGCCATCATTACTTTAAGAAATGAAGGTCAGTCAGTCCGAAAAATTGGGAAAACTTTGAAAGTGTCCCCAAGTGCAGTCGCAAAAACCATCAAGCGCTACAAAGAAACTGGCTCACATGAGGACCGACCCAGGAAAGGAAGACCAAGAGTGACCTCTGCTGCGGAGGATAAGTTCATCCGAGTCACCAGCCTCAGAAATGGCAGGTTAACAGCAGCTCAGATTAGAGACCAGGTCAGTGCCACACAGAGTTCTAGCAGCAGACACATCTCTACAACAACTGTTAATAGGAGACTGTGTGCAGCAGGCCTTCATGGTAAAATAGGTGCTAGGAAACCACTGCTAAGGACAGGCAACAAGCAGAAGAGACTTGTTTGGGCTAAAGAACACAAGGAATGGACATTAGACCAGTGGAAATCTGTGCTTTGGTCTGATGAGTCCAAATTTGAGATCTTTGGTTCCAACCACCGTGTCTTTGTGCGACGCAGAAAAGGTGAATGGATGGACTCTACATGCCTGGTTCCCACCGTGAAGCATGGAGGAGGAGGTGTGATGGTGTGGGGGTGCTCTGCTGGTGACACTGTTGGGGATTTATTAAAAATTGAAGGCATACTGAACCAGCATGGGGTACCACAGCATCTTGCAGCGGCATGCTATTCCGGTTAGCGTTTAGTTAGACCATCATTGATTTATCAACAGGACAATGACCCCAAACACCCTTCCAGGCTGTGTAAGGGCTATTTGACCAATAAGGAGAGTGATGGGGTGCTACGCCAGATGACCTGGCCTCCACAGTCACCAGACCTGAACCCAATCGAGATGGTTTGGGGTGAGCTGGACCGCAGAGTGAAGGCAAAAGGACCAACAAGTGCTAAGCATCTCTGGGAACTCCTTCAAGACTGTTAGAATACCATTTCAGGTGACTACCTCTTGAAGCTCATCAAGAGAATGCCAAGAGTGTGCAAAGCAGTAATCAAAGCAAAAGGTGGCTACTTTGAAGAACCTAGAATCTAAGACATATTTTCAGTTGTTTCACACTTTTTTGTTAAGTATATAATTCCACATGTGTTAATTCATAGTTTTGATGCCTTCAGTGTGAATCTACAATTTTCATAGTCATGAAAATACAGAAAACTCTTTGAATGAGAAGGTGTGTCTAAACTTTTGGTCTGTACTGTAAATATATATATATATATATATATTTGCTCCTCCCCTACCACCAGGTCATGAACTTTGTTTTTTTTTTTAACTTGCAGCCCAGTTACTCACTCTCACTGTGAGGGCTGGTGTTCGGTGGCTGACTGAGCCGGGCAGCGAGTACGTCCTACCACTCAGTTCTCTCCCCTGCTGCTGCTGCGATGCACTAGCCAATCAGCAGCAGGATTCTAGCACTGCTAAAAGCTGATTGGCTAGTGCAGCGCAGACAGAGGAGAGCGAGTGGTACATCATCAGGCTGAAGACATGGGACCCGGTCTGTGCACTGTGTTTGCAGTGCACACAACAAGGTATGTAAAATAGAGGAGGGGGGGTGGCAAGCACAGGAGAAGCAGGGCCTGCCCACGCTCCAGATAGGGACTTGGGATGAAAGAAAAGCCATACTGTAGACATTGTGGGGGCGGAGCCTTCCATCCACTCCGGGCCCGCCCCCTGCCACGGGCCCCATAGCAGTTGCATGGTCTGCCACTATTGGTGATACGCCACTGTGTGGAAGGGGGTACAGTATATGTGATCACTGGTGTAACAACTGGATTGGCAGAAGTTGCACTTGTAACATTGCCCAGTGCCACTTAAAGAGGACCTGTCATGTCACCAGTAAAGTAAATCTGACACCATACTTTTATCGCTTGCTTTCCTCTGATTCCAGAGAATTTTGTTCCATATATCCCCCAATAACTGACACCATTAAGTCCTGCACCAGTTATGTTAATTAACCCATTCCAAACCACCGTACACATATATGTCAGCGGTCAGGATTTTTAAAATGGCGCCTGCTTGCAAGCGCAGCAGGCGCCATAGCCACCAGGTGTCTGCTGTATTAAACAGCAGGCACCTGGGGCTAATGTATGCGATCAGTGCTAACGTTGATCGCATACATTTAATCCTTCAAATGCAACGATCAAGTGTGACCATTGCATCTGTGAGGTCAAAAACCAGGAGAGCGCACATGAGCCTGTGGCCAGGCTCCATAGGATAAAAAGTTATGGGCATCAGAATATGGCAATTTGTTTTTTCCAATGTTTTTATTTTTTTCAGTTTTAAAATGCAAAAAATACCATCATGAATGAATGAAATGAAAGTAACAGGTTAGTTTTACCACATAGGAAACGCAGTAAAAGCAAAATCCATAGAACTGTGGTGGAATTGTTTTTTTTGTTTTTTTTTTTAATAATTCCACCCCATTTGGAATTTTTTTCCCACTTCCCGCTGCATTGTATGCAACCGTAAATGGTGCCATTAGAAAGTACAACTTGTCCCACAACAATCAAGCCCTCATATGGTTATGTGAATGGAAAAATAAAATTGCTTTGTTATGTCTTTGGGAAGGCTGGGAGAAAAAACACAAAAATGAAAAAATGGTCATAAAAAGGTAAAAAAAATACATTTACTTATGTATTTTATTTATAATACACATATTTCTCAGCGCTTTATAGACATTATCATCACTTGCTGTCCCCAATGAGGCTCACAATCTACGTTCCTTATCAATATGTTTTTAAACAATAAATACTATGTGCATTGAGAAGGACCTGCAATGATGTCACCCTCATGTGACCAGTGCAGGAGAGGATGGCGCTCAGGAGTAAAGTTGGGGAAGAAGCTGTGGTGAGGTCTGCAGCATATGGAGAGGTAAGTGAAGGGAGAGGCAGAGCAATGCTGGGAGTTATGGTTATTAGGGCTGAAGGGAGGGATGTTATTTACATGGGACTGTATGTTGGAGTGGGAGGAGGTGATGTTATTTAAATGGGACTGAATGTTGGGGGTGGCTGGGGCATGGTGATGTTATTTACATAGACTTGTGTGTTGGAGGGACTGAAGGGAGGGATGTTATTTACATGGGACTGTATGTTGGAGGTGGCTGGGGCATGTTGATGTTATTTACATGGGACTGTATGTTGGAGGTGGCTGGAACAGGTTGATGTTATTTACATGGGACTGTATGTTAAAGGTGGCTGTGGAAGAGGGTGATGTTATTTAAATGGGACTGTATGTTGAGGGGGTGGCGTTTACATGGGATTGTATGTTGGAGGGGCTGGGGTGGGGGTGATGTTTTTTACACGGGATTGTATTTTAGAGGGGGCTGTAGATATAGAGGGATGTTATTTACATGGGACTGTATATTGGAGGGGGCTGAAGGGAAGGAAGTAATGTTATTTACATGGGACTGTGTTTTGGAGGGGGCTGGAGAGATGGTGTGATGTCATTTACATGGGACTGTATGGTGGAGGGGCTGAGAAATTATAATTTCTGAAGGCACTACAGGGAGGAATATAAATACTCGGGGCACTTCACATGGAGCATTATAACAGTAGGAGGCAATATAAATACTGGCGGCACTGCAGGGGGGACTGCAGGGGCATTTAAATTCCAGGTGACATTATAGACGCTCTATAGTAGTGACTCATAGATCCGCCTTATTTCTACTAAGAGCGCTATGGAGGCCTTATTACTACTGAGCGGTCTGTGGAAAGCTTTATTACCACAAGGGAAACAATAGGGGAGCCTTATTTCTACTGGGGGCTCTGTGAGGGTATTATTAATACTGGGGGCTCTTCTACTGATGGAGGCAGTCTTGGGGAGCAGTAACACTGTTGGGAGCACTGTAGGGGGCAGTATTACTAATGAGGGCATTCTGGAAGGGAATTATTATTGGTGGGACTATGAGGAGCACTATTACTATGGGGTGGGGCACTGATATTTCTTCAGGATAGTATTTAGGGGTATTGGGAGGCACAACGAGCAGCAGGATAACACTGTGGGGACTCCAGGTTGGGGGATGATGATAGAAATGTGAGGAAGCTAAGATGTCTGTGTGTCACACTCTGCAGAGACAAGGCAGCTGAGAGAAGTTGTTTGGACCAAATGGAGAAGATGATGACAGAGAAGATCTACATCACATAATACATCACCTGGTAGGCACTGCATGTGAAGTATGTGCTACTGTATAGCAGGGGTATAGCAGAACTGGGCCATATTCATTGGGGCTTGGGCCCCGGATCTTTTGATACCCTAGCAACGCCCCTGATGCCAGGAGTTAGTAAACCTCTGGGGGGCAAAGGCAGAAGCAGCAATATGCGCTCCTGCCCATACTCACAGCGTTGCTGCGGCCCCATTCAGAAATGTCACACCTCATACTCCATACACCGCTGAGTGTACAGTGGTGTATGGAGAACAGAGTTTTAAGCTCACAGCGAATGGTGCGCTTTTGGGAGGAAAAAGTGTAGTGAAAATACAAAATTAATTAATAAAGTGTATTAGAAAAACTTGGATTAGGGGCATCTTATTAAAATGTTATTCAAAGGTTTAGTTATTCTTTAAGTAACAAACATTTAAAAAACCTTGTAATAACATAAGTTATACACAAAGAGAGGGTGTATTAGTGCATAGTATTATAAAGTGTATCATAATAGAAGTGTACTTAGATCATTATGGTGATTCAGACCAAGCATCCTCAAAGTTTATGTCTGTCACTACCTGTAAGAGGCTCTTAAAAAAAAATCATATGCGTCACTCTGGTTTAAGTTGTCAGAAAAATTTAGAGGGGTATTCCCATCTCAAACATTGGTTGCATTTAGAACTACTTTCACATCTGCATTTTTGGTGGATACGTCATGGGTCAGCAAAAACACTTCTGTTCTGATAAAACAACCATCTGTATCCGTTATGAACATATCCGGTTGTATTATCTCTAAAATAGCCAAGGCGGATCAGTCTCTAAAGCGATTGTAAGTCAATGGGAGACGGATCTGTTTTCTTTTGTGTCAGAGAAAACGGATCCATCACCATTGACTTACATTGTGAGTCATAACGGATCCGTCTTGCTCCGTATCCCAGGACGCAATGAAAAACACGGCTTGGAGCGCTTTTGTGTGCGTCATGGAAACACAATGAAATGGAACAGAATGATTTTGGAGCATTCCGTTCCCTTTAGTTCAGTTTTGTCCCCATTGACAATGAATGGAGACAAAACTGAAGCGTTTTCCTCGCTATTGTAAGATCCCAATAGTGGAAAGGGAAAGTGCAGATGTGAAAGTAGCCTAACTAGGATTTTCCACCAATGTCAGATAGGTGCAGATCTCACCTCTGGGATTTACTCCTATCTCCGGAATATGGCCCCCAAAGCGAAGGAGAGTGCACCGCACATGCGCAGGGTGCTCTCCATTCGCTTCTATAAGAGTTCCAAAAATAGCTGAGTGAACTTGAGCCATTTTCAGAAGTCTCATAGTGGTGAGAAGAGAGCGTACCACACATGCATGACCACCTCTCCCTTCACCGTTATGGCACAGAAACAGCCAGGTCAACGCTAGGCTATTTTAGAAACTGCCATAGCAGTGAATGGAGGGAGGCTGCTTTTGCGCAGTGATCTCTTCTTCACTTTGGGGGGATCGGTCTGGAAATAGGAGTGGGCCCCAAAAAGACACCTATCTGACATTGGTAGTATATTCATTTGATATGCCACTGATATCTGACACATTCCTCACACTGTAAAGTGCCTAGAGCAGCATGAACTCTACGTACGGCCCTGCAAAAAGTAATTCATACCGCAGTCCTAAATAAAATGAACGACAATGGCTGCATAAACAACTACCATGTGGTTTTGCTGTGTTCTTAATAAGTAAAAAATCCTTTCTGTAAAATGTTATACCACATTTCCAGCAGTAGGTGGCACAATGTACAGCTTCTTCTTTGCTATTTTTTTTAAATGACCCAAAATTATTTTATTGTCGTTTTAACTAAAAAAAGGTCATATGTGAAGATACCCTTAACTGGCCCAGTCCCTGTGTCAGCTTGGTATGTTTTTAGCCTCTGTAAAGCCAGACTAGTTCTAAAAATAATCATCAAAAATGGCGAAGATCAGAAAAATGTAAGGTAATTTTCATCATACAATGATCAAACATTATTTTTACATAAAAACTGGATACTGTTTTTAATGTTTTTATGGTTTGCTAAATTACTATAGTATTTTTTTTCTGTAATTCCAATTATTTTAGGACACATGGGGCAAATTTACTAATCCTATAGATCAGGGATCAGCAACCACCAGCACTCCAGCTGTTCTAAAACTACAACTCCCAGAATCCTCCTTTCACTTATATGGGAGTTACAAGAGCATTTGATCAATTGTCAATGCTGGGAGTTGTAGTTTCACATCAGCTGGAGTGCTGAAGGTTGCTTATCCCTCTTCTAGATGGTGTAAAATTAGGCTGTCTATCCCTGCACCAGATTTATCACAGGGGCTCTGGCGGGATGATAAACCTGGTCCAGGGGCAGACACTGTTATCTAATTCTATACCAACTATTGGTCAGTTTACTTTAAAGGGGTTATCCAACCCCTATAATGACCCCCCCAAAATGCCCGGTCACCTCCTACAGGTTATACCTACCTGCTCACGGCACCCACATTGCTCCTGTTGTCTGCACAGCCACAGCTGCATCTCCCTGTAGCTCGGATCCGAACATCTGGTGACGGGAGGGCAGCCAATATCAGACCTCGACAGGGATGAGCCTTGTTTCCATCGTGGCCTGCTATTGGCTGCCCCCCTACCCCGTCGCTATATTTTGTGATCCGCACAATGGGGAGATGCAGTGGTGGCCATGCGGGCATCAGGATCGATGCGGGTGCCAGGGAGTGGAGAGAATATAATCTGTATCAGGTGCCCTGGTATTTTGGAGGGCATTACAGGGGTTGGATAACCCTTCTAAGTTAGAATTTTACACCAGAATTGTAGCACAATTATGTCACAAAATGACACCTGGCTTGTGAAAATCAGTTGTGGCATTCCCAAGAAAAATGACTGCCATTCTCTATGCTAATGAGGGCTTCAGTCCACTGAGGGGCGGGGCCTAGCTCCTTGTTATAAACCTCAGCTCCTCAGCTTTCCAGTGGTGGCCACACCCATTGGTTCAAAGAGGCCCTCATTTGCATAAACAATAAAAGTCTTTTTTCTGGGGAATGCCACAACCAATTTCCACAAGACAGGTATCATCTTAATCAGCAGGATCAAGCCCTACCAGGCAGTATGCTTGGTTTAACAGGGATGATCCTGCTGATGGGTGCCCTTTACAGATAGGCCTAATACAAACAGGGCTCACCCTTCTCCACATTCAAAGCTTCAGTTTCCATGTGAAGATAATGTTCATGCAAATGCAGAAAACATGATACAGTCATTGTCTTTTGGAGAACTAAGAGCCCAGTTACTCGGGCAGATGATCAGTCCATTTATCAGGATTGAACTTTTTTAAACTTCTCGTTCCCAGCAATGAACCATCAAACGAGCAAACATGAGCTGATCTGATGTATTCTGAATAGAAAGATTTCCATCCAGGATGCATCAGGATGTCTTCTGTATCGTCAGTATTCCGTTTTGTGACCAGACATAAAACTGCTGCAAGCTGCAGTTTTGTGTCCTGTCATTAAAAACAGGAAAAAAAAAACTGTTACTGAAAATAATGTAAGTTAATGATGACGGATCCATTTTTTGAGGACCCTAAAAATACTGATCCGTCACCCATTGACTTTTCATCTGTTTAGTGAGGGATCAAGATTACAGTTCACTATTTACAGATAATATGGTGATATGTCACAGACTGTCCAGTAGATGGCACCATTTATCTATTTGTGCCTAAAGCAAGGAGATCTGCTAGACTGTATATATGTCTGTCAGGAGCTTAATAAATATAACTGGACTTAGACGGGACACAGAGAGCAGAAATCTCTAAAGGTTTACCCACCATAATTGTGGACACGTTTTTTCTTTGCTAAAACTGTGAACAGATCCTGAGAACAATGTATCTCTGCATTTAACCATTATAAATTGTTTTTTTTTCAGGTTTCTATCTATTGTCCGTTTTGCTGTGATCACATATTAGATCATCAATGGAAAAAAAAAACTTTGCATGAATTGTGTAATTCTTCATCTCACCTAAAGGTGGTGCTTTAGGGAAATTGAACATTTGATGGAAATGAAAATACAAAATATTCTACTAACAGTAGGAAGAACTGCAAAGATGTCATGGCTCCGCTCATTCTAACATGAACAAAATACTAAAATGTGTATGTGTAAGTCATATCTTACCCAAACAACATGTAACTGTTCCCAGGGGTATTGGATGCCAGAAAGCCATCCGCCCGGGGGCAACACTCACAGTTCTGAAACTGGCACTCTGAGCACCTACAAGAAAAAAAATAAATACAATTTTTTGCACAGCTCACCCTCAATTTGCGTAATCCAGACACTCCCTTCATATGAAGAAAAAGGCAGCACGGATGAATCCCCCGGATCTGGGGTCATGAGAGACTTCAGTAACAAATTTTGAATAAGTCCAGCACCTTGGAATTTAAAATAAAACGTAACTTTTATTTACATAAATAAAAAAAAAACATGGAGTTTTTATGTAAATAAAAGCTATGTTTTATTTTAAATTCCAAGACACTGGACTAGAGATGAGCGAGAACTAAAATGCTCGGGTGCTCGTTATTCGAGTCGAACTTTTCCCGATGCTCGGGTGCTCGTTTCGAATAACGAACCCCATTGAAGTCAATGGGAGACTCGAGCATTTTTTGCAGGGGACCGGGGCTCTGCCTAGGGAAGGCTGGGTGAAAACCTGGAAACCTCAGAAAATGATGGAAACACCACGGAAATGGACAGGAAACAGCAGGGGCAGCGTGTAGGGATGCCTCTGAGGCTCCCTAATTGCACCATTTTTTCTAAATCTGGCCAATAGTCTGGGATGACCCCAAGGCAATTTTCAGGACACGGTAATGGTGACCCACTTAAAAATGCTGCCTGACAACCTGGCGGTGAACCCCTGATTGTCTGTCTTTCATAAGATGCAGTGTAAAGCATGGGTGAGCCTCAGTAGTAAGATTGCAGTGTGTAAAGCATGGTGGAGCCTCAGTATGATTTTAGATGGAGATGCATTGTCACGTACTTCCTGGAA